>VCRD01003438.1:5031-45989 GCA_006783055.1 Trinorchestia longiramus
TGAGTATCATGTAGCACTCTTCGGCGTTTTTGTTGTTCATGAGTACTTCATAGTTATAGCTGCCAAGCTCTTCTTTCATTAGTTCAAAGTTTGCTCGTTTGTAGTCGAGGACTTGTTTATGTTGAGTCCTTGTGTTAGGGTCTTGTACTTCGAAAGAGAAGTTTATCTTTCTCTCTCTCTTTTTCTTTTTCCCTTTTTCTTTCTCTTTTTCTTTTTCCCTTTTTCTTTCTCTTTTTCTTTTTCCCTTTTTCTTTCTCTCTCTGTATCTGTGTGTGTCCATCCCATTACTTCTTATCTATTACTGAAGAAAAATTATTGGACTGAAATCCGAACGGGTATGCATGTATTACAAGCATTGTATTGTGGATACCAAAGGCACCGGATCACTCTAAAACACGCCATTTGTTCCGTTATTAACTCTCTTCTCTTACACGGCCATGTTATCGTTAGGTAAGATACAAAATCAAAGTTCATATATTCAATAAAAATATTGTGATTCTGATGGTACTACGGGTCAAACTTAAAAATGTATTTATTTCATAGATCCTTAATTTTCTTACTTTTGAATCAAGGAATTTTAACGGGTACTATCTGGGCCACGTTATCGTTAGATAAAATGCACAACGGAAGTCCTGTATATATTAATGAAAAGTTCAGTTAATACACAATAATTTGTGAATTTTCTATGCATTTATCTCTATAATAATTTCAGATTGATCAATTCTAAATCGTGGAATTTCCACGGGAACTGGCTAGTGTTCTTATAATTAGTTATTTTGTCAGGCTTGAAAGAAAGTAATGTCGTTTTTTCCAGACACATTTATTGTATTTTAAAAACTCACATGATTACTATTTCTAGTTTTTACAATACCGTCCCTCATTTTCTATGACTTTTCACCAACGGTCAACTAACTTTTTGATGCCTTCTTCAAAAAAGTTCATGGATTTTGAAGAGATAAACAAATCGGTCATTTTTTAGTCGTTCACAATTTTCATAAATTTCATTGCGTAAGTGTTACTGCAAAGACCTGAAAAGATGGTAATCAAAAAGAGCAATATCAGGTGAATAAGGTGGGTGAGGTAGAGATGATAGCAAAGATGAACTTGAAAGCAAAGATGAACAGACAGTTAATCATTGGTTTCGTTGAGCATCATTCAAATCGTGAGGAACCCATGGTCTAAGTTTTGAAATCTTTCCTAGTGTATGAAAGCCTGAAATTGTGGTGGTATGAGTTGTATCGAATCTTTGGGCCAATTTCCTGTTGGTTAACTTTGGATTGACTTCAACAGCATCTCTAATGCCTCCTTGATCAATTGATTTTGATCTTCCCAATTTTGGTGGTCCTTAAGGTTAAAATCTCCAGGTGAAAATTTTGCACAAACTACCGTGGGCATTTTTGATTATTCGAAAACATCGACAATTCGAATGTTTCTTACAGCTTCTGCATAAAAAGTTACTTTTTTGTATTCATAGACTATACAGTGTCCCAGATGCCCCTCATTAATATCCATTTCCTGAGGGTAAAGCCAGTAAAAATTGATTTAATATTACTAATTATTGTTCCTGATACTCATTTTGACATTAGAACACCAATTTAGTTGGAAATAATTAATTGTATAACTCTTAGGAAGCGGTAAAGTAATCAAATAAAAAACATTACTTTCTTTCCAACCTGATAATTTACCTATGTAAGTACATTTCCGTGACGCAAAAGCCTAACGTTCAACTTACATACCAAACTGGTTTACGAACATCCTTGAGAACGGAGCTCGTTCGTAACCGTAGGTACGTAACTAGTACGTTTCCAGTATTAGGAAAGTTATCGATTTTTAATTTGTCGATTTATATAAAAAATGGAACGGTAATTATGATAGAAATTTTTCCAGTTTTTCGGTCAATATCACAGAATGTCGTGAAACTTGATGCAGAGTTCAGGACACAATTATAAACAACAAAAAACGACTGTTTGTGTAAATTGTTAGTCGTATCTAAAAATCATAATTTCTATCTACTCATTTTCTGGTGCTCTGGATTTTTGGCAATTATTCTGTGATTCTTGAGTATTTGCTTTCGTTTTCCACATATTCGTGTTTCATGTATGCTTATATACCCAATTATTATAAAAGTCATTGATTTAATTTTCTTTCCGGCTTTTGTAAAAAATGCACATGGACGAAATTTTCCGAATTTTTTTGGTCAATGTCTCAGAATGTCGTGAAAATTGGTACACAGTTCAAATACCGACTATAAGCAACATAAAACGACTCTATTTTTATAAATTGTTGTTGTCGTATCTAAAAATCATAATTTCTATCTACTCATTTTCTTGTGATGCTCTATTTTTGGCAATTATTCTGCAATTCTCGAGTATTTGCTTGCGTTTACAACATATTCGTTTTCCATGCATGCTTAAATACTCAACTATTACGAAAGTTATTGATTGTATTTTCTTAGTTTTTAGTAAAAAATGCACAGGGATAGATAACTACCGTAAATTTTTGTCTAGTTAGTTATATAGATGCAGAGAGTCGAGAGTCAAGGGACACCATCAGAGTGAACTCCAGTCCTCATTGCAGCCCAGTCCCCACACACAAATTGTTTGAAAGTGACAGCAAGTCCACAAGAGGGTCAGTCCCTGAAACTCACGTCCGTTTCCTCGTAGGACAATCATGCTTCCTTTGCACCATCTCTTGTGTTACATCGTCAAATTACACGTACTGCATACGTGTTGGTGTACGATATGTATGTAAAATATATGTGTATGTAAGTGCAGGATGTCCTGTATGTTCGATCAAGCCAAAAATAAGTGCTTATTTCTCGTAAAAAGCAGGTTGTGATTGCATTCTAACTCATCGCAACAAAAGAATGAAGGCTACTGTTTACCCAGTGAAAAACTGAAAACTTTTTCCCCAGGAAAAAATGTAAACGTGTTTCAGCAGCTGGTAACACTCGTGTTGCAGACGAGGCCTATCATTGGGCCGGTCTGAGCCATGGCCCACCGTGCTGGCCCAGATAACTGAAGGCCGCTACTCGCAACTGGACGCTGGCCCCATCCTCCGCTACTTCAAGCCCCTCCATGAGTGGCTGCAACTAAATAACGAGGGGCAGCCCCTCGGCTGGAGTAAGTGGCCATATTTTACCTTCTGCTGCCCTGCAGTGCGGGCTAATTATTCCTAGTGTTTTTTTAGCTACAGCTGTTGTGCGGCATAACTAATTTTACATTTTCAGGCCTTGCTTTTATATAATTTGGTTCGAGTAGCTCAGCGTGCAACCAGGGCTTGGGGCAGTTGATTCTTAACATGTTGCCTCCGATTGCCTGATTGGTGTAAATCTTCACTTTGTACGCATAGTCACTAGAAGAATCTGAAAAAATTACAGAACCTAACCTCAGTGGTACACATACGTACCACTTCGGAGTCAACGTGTTAAAGGAATCACGGCCGCATGTTGCTCCACCTACATTGAGACTTACCTTCTATTACTCTTACATTAAAATGTTTATGTACGTAATAGTAACGATTCTAAATTGAACTTCAAATTTAATTTTCTTATTTTAAATAGAAATTAAAAAGACACTGTATGGCTGTAGTTAAAAGGCTTACTGTGTAACACTTTCAATTGTGGTCAATTTTATATTATTTTTGATTTTCCATGAAATTCACACTAGATATATGCTGAGAGACTCAACTATGATGATAATTATTAAATATAAATTTCGTCCATTTCTGGATGAAAATGCAAAGAGAATAACCTTGTAAAATCTTTGAGATTTTTTAGTTACTGTATCAGAATCTCTCACAACTTCGTATTAAACTCATGTAATGACTATAATTGAATACAACTGCCTGTAGTCCATTCCGTAACCCGAAAACTGCAGGAAACTATCGGTCTGTGCTGTTGATGGAAGTAACAGAATCTGCAGGTTGTAATGCAGACAAAATGTGTTCAGATCCTTCAGAAGCACTGGTGGCAGGTAGAACATCAAGCTACAGCTCGCAAGCAGCAACAGCAGCGTATGTGATCGTTGCATTACTGCTTGTCACGCTGCTCCTGCTGGCAGCATGCGTCCTGGCTCGACGCTGGAGGAAGACGAAAGACGGCAACTCCAGTGAACCCACCTCACCAGATAACCGTGCGTCTTAATACCAGTCAATGGCACTTGAAAGCCGTATCTCTTATTTGAAAATGTCAAATAGAAATTATACTCTTGGATGCTTCATTGAAGAGCGCTTCAAAGCTTTGTATACTCTGCACTTGCCTATGCGCGTATCCAGATCAAATGTTCATTTCGGAATTGCCTTCACACAGTGAACGTTCGTAAGATGAGCTTGTTTTTTATGCTACAGTAGAGTATTGTCTTATTGCTTTAAAAGTCTTCAATCGCGCTGGTTAACAAAGTAAAAAATAGGCTCGTAAATTTGGGGGGTACTGTACTGAACTCTTTATTAATTTTACGCCAAATACAATGAAAAAACTAGCGTTCGTTGTATTTGCCGTTCGATGTCACGATCACCAGCGGTGTAAAATAAAAATGAATAAGTATTACATTAACCTTACTGTTAAAGACAAACTCTATAATAAAGTTGACTTTGAAGCACATGGCGAGATAGGTACGTCCACCATGCCTTAACATAGTATTCAGACAACTGGGGCAAGTAAACTAATAAGCTGCTAAGTACTTACGATTAGTCTTGAATAAATGCGAATAGAATTAATTAAGATTGAATCGAATTTTACTGATAACTGATGTTTCACGATGTATCGGAATCGGCTTACGTCGGTACACTGTTTATTGAAAAATTTTGACGTCATTTTGGTCGAGTTAACCATTGTATGTTCCAACTCGGCTGTCTCAAGAGGTATCCAATTCTTTCCCATAAATGGGAGCGCGAATTTAAAAGTAGTAATTTTTTTGGCCTAGAAGTAACTATAATTTAATTGGTTTTTATGTATAACCTGTTCACATCACAATTCCAGCCACCATTCTTGCATCACATTTTAAATAAGTAAAGCACCTAAATGAAGGCTACTTAAAAGAACTTTCAAAAGTGACTCGTTTATTATTGTAATACTAATACGTTATAAGAAATGGAATTAAATTTTATGACTGAGCACTACCGATACAGTACTGGTAACTAATACATGAATTATAGTAGAAGAAAGGCCCACATTACAGTAAATTATGCGACATTAATAGTCAAAATAAAATCTCAAGTTTAAGAGCAAGACATATATATATGTGAACAGTTTTTAAGAGGTTGGATAGATAAAAAATTTCTCCTGAATTCCCGATTTGAAAATAAATAACCCAGACTTTTAAAGCACTTGTTTATACATATTTACCAGTTCAAGCTTCATGTCTCACTTCATGTATCTTCAAATGAAGATTCTGTTAACAACTTACTGTAAACACTTGCATTTCAATTATAGTAATACACAAGAAATTATATGTACATAGTTACTCATGTGGCGATGAGAGGCTGCAGGTTTGTTCCCTGCAAGAGAAGAAACATCACCAATAGCAACTAGAATGAGTGCTCAGCCACACAATAATACATTATTCATTATGTGAGGAGTGGAAATATCACAACATTAAAATGGGGACATGACTTCATGGCAGTGTTTAATCTTTACACTAACTTTCTCACACTATATAAATACTGTACACTTTAGTGCACGGAATTTCTTCCATAGCTGCAAGAAATACACTGAACGTGGTAACAGACGCAGCTTTTGAGTACTCCAGTCAGAATGATCGCAATTCTGCCCGACTAAATGGTGCTTCTTAATAAACTTATCTCACCACGCTCTTTTTGTTCACATCATGTTCAAAGTTTATCTTTATTAATTCAATATCTACGATGATTTCGTATGACCTTCATATTAATATACTATAAAGCTTACTTGTCGTATTGCAAATTTTCTAAAAATAGAATATTTTTATGGAGCTTAGAAATGATATATTTAGAATTTCTTCACCTGATCGTGAGCTATTGTCGCCTAAAATAGCAGCTAAATAAAAGAAAGCTAAGTAAAGTGTCAGTAGCGCAAAACCCCTCAGTAAATATAAATCTAACAAGACTAGATTGTTGTGACTGGTGCAAGGAGCGCCACATTGCGACCGTCCTGAAAGCAAACCGAGGCACTGAAATCCACCCTGCAAAGGTCTCGCTCAACGCAGACTGCATCATTTTATTAACCAGAAGCACGAACATAACCGAAAACCTGATGAGTTCAGGCATCTACCTTGGATGTTTAATTCATCAGTGCTAAACGATAACGGGCAAATGGCCCTCCACTTGTAAAGTTGTTTAACAGCCACTGTGTGATCATAAGAAACCATGTTGCATTAAAACTTCAGAGATGGAACAACTCAGAGGTGTTTATCTTACCTTGTCAAGTCCTTACCAGAGCGGCGTAACGAACACTTATCTTCAGGGCGACCGTGGCAGGGCAGGTGTGTAGACCGTGACACAGCAGCGCCTGGGCACTTGTGTTGACGCTCGTGTCGTGTTCCAGCAGATGACTTCAGGGGAGACTTCATCCATCACTAGGCTGAATCACAAGCACACGACGCAAGGCCGTGTAACAGGCCCCCACACTGGAGTACAATTCAGATTCTCAGCTGTAGTACCACACGGAGCGCGTGTTCCAGAACGCAGTACCGGATTTCAGTTGTTAAGCGACAATTTCTTATTCAATTCAGATACCGATGAACAGTCGTAAGGATGCTGGATTCCCTCAGACAGCAATTGCAGAGAAAAAGGACTAAAACAATATTTTGGAAGATCAATCGACGGGTCGAATAACGTGCTAGTGAAGAGATATTCCTCGTCCTGAAGTAGCCGGTTTTTGGTGACAGATGTGGTGACACAGAACGTAGCGCATGTAAGATCAGTTGTTACGAACTTGAATACTTGAAACTGAAGTGCAGTACATGGATAAGTTATCAATGTGGTGCAGGAACATGGGGGAACAACACAGAGAGCATTGGTGAGGAGAACTTGCACGCTGCGAGGCAAATGTGAGAAGCCAACAATCACGAGACGATTTGCTTTTGTCTCGTTGCAGTTCCGAGGTAGGGTGAGCTTTCACAACACCTGTCAAACGCCTACTGGGCAGGGTATCCAAAAGCCGCACAACAGCCTTCTACGAAGATTATTAATTCTACAGCAACAGATGATGATCATGATCATCGGGTGCTTGCTGCTCCATGACTTGCATAGTGTTAACTAACAGAGAATACGATCACTTAGCACCGGCCAATTAATGACAAGCTAGTATTTACACCGACGATATACATTATGAGAAAACGATGGGCAAATAGACGAATAATATTTACATAAAGGAGTTTGACTTCTATGAGCGAGACCTCCTAGTCCTGCGCTTACGACTTGAGTACGAGGAATAGCTTGTCCTAGAATTGCATCTGCTCTGTGACCGGGAATTGGAGCGAGATCGGGAACGATGACGGTGAGTACGCTTACTGGAGTGCTTGGACGAGTACGATGTCCTGCTGTTGCGACTGTGACTGCGTCTGCTGCGACTTCTGTCTCTGTGCCGACTGCGACTCCGTTCCCTGCGACTGCTTCTACTCCGGTCTCTGCGACGGTCTTTGTAGCTGCGTTCTCTGTGGCGGCGTTCCCGCGAAAAAGAACGTTCACGAGAACGTCTGCCGCGATCTTTCGATTCCCGAGCCTTTTTAACAACACGATTCGCTTCTGCCTTAGGAACAGGAGTGACGTCAGAGTCGTCGGCAGAGCTGGCAGATTCAGAATCATCTCGTCGTCGACGTTTCTTCTTCTTTTTCTTAGTCTCTTTCTTGCTTTTCTTCTCAACAGACCGGCTTCTGCTACGTTGCTTCTTTACTTCAGCTTTGCTGCTGCTTTTCTTTTTATACTTCTTGTCTTTCTTGGTGCTCCTGCGCACCTTCTCACCACTACTAGTGGAGGTGCTCTTCTCAGAGGAACTGGACTCTGACTCAGAGGAGTCTTGCGAGGGTTCAGAGTTTGGCTTCTCAGACACACTCTCTGTTGGGTCCCCGCTACTGCTGCTGCTGCTGCTGCTGCTGCTCGAGCCTGACACGTCGTCCAGCGAGTGACGTCCTTCTGAAGAATAAACATTCTCAACTTTTACACTCGAAATTGCAACTGCAATCTTTAACAGACGACGATAAAACACTTAAATCATCAAATTTAACTTTTCCGTAGCTGATAAAAAATCGTGATAGTTTCTTCTATTTGTATGCAGAGGCACGTGATTCTTATTTTTAGCCGCAAGGAGATCGAAGTCTCAAGCCATGGTAAAGAGAACTCCGTAACTCTTGCCCTACAGACAGTAGCTCTGTGTTCCCAGCACACAACACGATGGTTGTGGGAACAAACTTCAGTACTGCAAGAGTAAGTCAATTGAGACATTACGACCAAGTCCATGGAATGGTGCTCATTCGGAGACACGTGAGCAGCACTGACGCTGTCTTACTGAACGTAATACATAACAGACTGTACATGTGCCTTACACGAGTCCTCAGTCTTCAACGAACATAACGCAATCAGACCAAACTTCATGGTACAGGAAACATTTGCAGTAGTACCAAAAGAAACGTAAATACCTAAAAGAAATATCAAAAAATATGAACCATAATACACAAGATGTTCCGAGAGCTCATATTGCAGCACCACCTACAAGTGTCTAACACATAAGACAAGGTCCGCCAAGCACCCAGTGTGACAATAACTAAAACATTAGTGTGTCCTTTAAAGAACTCAGTAGCTACTTCACCCACAAAACAAGTTTTTAAGATACCGCGAAAATAGGCTGCCTTCAGTGCACCCTTTATAGAGTTGTCCTATAAATCACGTCGTAGTATTTCTTTAACTAATTAATCAAATCCCTCAACTAATCAATCAATTCCTGAACTAATTAATCAAATTCCTCAAGCACACTCAAAACTTTACCTTCCTCCTCAGGATCACGTCCATCGCTGCGGCTCTCTTTCTTACTCTTTTTCTTTGCAGTGCCATTAGTTGACCTCGGTTCTTCTTTAATTTTAGGCAATTTTACTTTTCTCTCCTTAAGCTCTTCTCCATCATCACTTTCACTTTTTCTATCAAGATCTTCTTCCTTTTTTATATCTCTTTCTCTGAGCCTCCCTTGCTCCTCAAATAATTTCTTTTCCCTCTCTTCTCTCTCCATTTTTTCTTGCAGCCTGTGCATGATTTCCCTCTCTGTCATTTGGAAATCGCGCTTCTTTTTCTTGATGGTTGCCCGCAGTTCCTCGTCGCTGTCCTCTTCAGTGTCGCTGCGGCCGCCATGGTGAGAGGCTCGCGCTGCTCCTCCACTCAATGATCTGCCCTCGCCCTCGTCGGAGTCAGACTCAGAGTCGCTGTACATGCTCAGCCCTCCTGCACAACAATGCACACGACAATGACACTGCACGAGGACAAAAAGTAAAAGATAAATTCATGAATCATATAACACACATAACTGTGTTTTTAAAATGTCTTTTTTGAAATAACACAACTTTTCCCTGATTTCGAAACAATGGTTTTCTCTGAAAGGATAAAATATACTAAAATAATAAATTGGTTCCTCATCAAGGACTCTGTTTCATTCCAATGCATCCTGATTTCAATTTCTTATAAAATATTTAAACTCTTTTACTCTAGTCTAGATTTTGTACCCATAAAATACATGATTGAATTGAAAAAGAGAGATTACACACATCAAGATTAAAAAGTAAACAAAAAAATTTTCTTCGAACTGCAGATTCATTCGTCAGTTCCGCAAAACTTACACACGTAATTACTGAAAAATGGAAAAAACTTTTCAATATCGTCCAAGTTTAATGTTTACATTTTTCTATAATTAAATTTTAACTTAAGACACTTTCGGCACAAAAGTTGAATATAAGAAAACCCATTTTTTAGTGTAAAAGTGCGAGTTATCCACTAAAATCAAGTCGAAGTTACCTTGTATTCCCGATGCAAAGAAAGTCTCTGCCTATATTCCTAACACAAAGCACTCGTAGCTCTTAAAAAGACTGAATAGTCGCTCTATAGTCTTGTTCCTCTACCTGGCCTCTATAGTCTTGTTCCTCTACCTGGCCTCTATAGTCTTGTTCCTCTACCTGGCCTCTATAGTCTTGTTTCTCTACCTGGCCTCTATAATCAAACTCAACAAAACTGAGTCAAGGCAGGATTCTAGAGAAATTTAGTGAAAAATAAGTTAATCTTCAACACATTCTCAGCTTCAGAATTTTCATGCATTCACGACTCGACCCAAATATAACCTGATTGAAATTGAAAGGTTGGTACGAATTTAAAGATTTCCATAATGTACATATACCGCTCTTTCCTGTTTCTTCGCTTCATAAAAGAATGAGGGTCGAAAGAATGGAGTTGCTCGAATGAACTATACACCCTAGCAACTCAATACACAGCACGCAGGGTGTACGGCTATCACTAAATAGTCATACACTTACATCACAAATTACCTGCAATCTTCAACTACAGCTTACTCGTTCTCTGTTTTCACATGGCTAACAACATACTCACTCGTACAAGCAGCTTCGTTGTTTAAAATGTAGAAGTTCAATACAATTATTGTTTTACCCTTTATATTGTCTGGAACAGTTGTCGCGGTAATTAGCAGAAATCTTGAGAACGGAAACACCTCAAGCCTTAACCACCTCAAAATAGAGCTCCATGATCCCAACAACACATATACACTTTAACCAGCATCAATTTACTGGATTTATACACGGTCTTCATTATACACTACCATGCATCATGTGACGACTGTTCCTTACATATGAATACTCTTTTCAACAGCACAAAACGATGCCGTGTCATGTAATACCTTATAAGGACGAGGTACTTCACAAAGCAACATTAAATTAGAACCAAGAATGTTTTCCACGTCACCGGAAGTTTTGTTGACAACCGGATTTGATTTGCCTCATTGATCTAAGTCTGTAAAAATTTATGAAATGGTAAGCTAAAACCCCAGACTCCAGTATCCCCATTACACGTGAATATAATGATGACTTGCATGCACCATTGTTCTATCACTGCAATTGAGTGCACATGTCCTAAATTCCAGCCAGACATAAAGGTCTTTAGACCAGTTCAGGTCACTGTTTTCAGACACACGAGCAGCGTGCTAACTTAAGGCACGAAATAATGCTAGAAATGGTCCAGCCAATCTGCCATTTACTCAGCACATTGCAGGCGGTCGTGTTTAGAGCACGAAAGCAAGCCTGACAATAAAGAGTGGAAGGAACGAGAGATAGAGAGGGCTATACTAAGAATATGCAAAGACTGCGCCACTTACCAAGAACTCCACCCGACAAAGAAGCAAGGGCAGAGAGTCCGCTCCTCTTCACCTCAACAGCTGGAGCTTTACGACAAGAACACGAGCGTTAAGACCATCTGTAGGTGGCAGCACCTAGGCCAAATTGAGCCACCTGGTGGCCTGACTTGCCCAGCCACACACAGGAGGGCAGCGTGTCTTAACGCCACAGCAGCAGCCACAACAGCTCGTAGAGTTCGTTATCAGAGGAATACAATCTCTCACTCACTTAAGGAACTAACAATTGACAGGATGGTAGTATTAACCGTATAATAAAGGAGACAAGGCAGGGCTGCTCCAGGACACAATAGCTTAAGCTACTGGAATGAAGGTGACAATGAGAACAAGAAATAGCGCCCGTCATCACACATACACTGCATAAACAAACGGTACTTTCTGCTCACCAGTCTTTTGCTAACAGAAAAAGTGTTTTCTCCTCCTAATGATCATTAGTACAAACATTTCGTGATCTTTCCACAGAAATCAAGTGACGTAGAAGGTGGTGACCTGGTGAGAACCTTCATGTACAGTGCAAAACATTAACGATAAATGGGACACTCTCTAACAATATCAAAGTAAAAACAACATAGGATCATGATTTACTTTTGGCGGTCACACGAATATTTGCTGAGTTGACCAGAACTGCTATGTGCTGAGCCAGCAACGTTCCTACTGGTGACTGTAGGCCGCAGTAAAATAGCTCTAAGCAACTGGATGTCTGCAGTGTACTGAAACTCGTCTATTGCTACTTCAAAATACTAGGTTCTTCATGTGTTGAAAAATAAGTACTGGATGAATGCTACGTGCTTGGGTAATGAGACGCCCAATGTAGGCTTCTAATTTACTGTAAAATGTCGTACAAATAAAAATATTCTCAAAACGTAAATAGGTAGTCCGAACAAAGCATAAGATTTTCCGCTGGATAGGAGTTTAATTACTATACCTAATGCTGGAAAATGTGACGGGCGCCGTAATTTAAAAGTACTTTCCTAATAGGCAACGAAGTTATTTAGGATTCCAGTGTTCTCCGTTTAGAGTAGTTGGATAAGTTTCTAAATCCGTGATAGTTGACGCACGTTTTTAATGACGGAATTTCTCTGTTTTCGTAAAGCTATTTCACTCAACAGATGATTCAATATAACAGACCAACCTTGAACTAGAATTGTCTTTTCTTCACTTACAAAACCCGTACGAATTGCTTCATCAAGTTCCTGATTGTGTTCACAGAAACGCAAGTTTAATGTTGAAAGAGTACTATAACCATCTACATGAAAACACTTTTGTAGTAAAATTTGTTCCTAACAGAAGAAAGAAAATTCACAGATTTAAGTATGGAGTAAAACTAATTGGAATGTTTTATAGATTCAATCATATTATCTTGTCTTCACTAGTTTCCAGAGATGCATTATTCTTTCGACATGATGCAAAAGACTTCTGGTATTTACACTAGTGTCAACTAAGAATATTTAGTATGTCAGTGAAATTGCAGGAGAGAAGTTACTTTTCCTTCGTAGAGAGAAGTGTTAAAAACTTGATGTTGAAATCGAATTCAAGATACAGTCTTGATGATGAGCACTCAAATATGTATGTTGTAGGTTCTTGATGAATTCACTGTATTCAAGAACATGGAAGCAAATTTTAAAGCTTCTAAAATTTACCAGTTTTAACATGTGGAATTTCAGTGAAATGAAACTCGTTAGCTTCAAGAGACAAACAAAGCCATATCTTCCCTGCTGTGTTTTCTGGTTCGGAGACTACTTGATTGTCATAATTCCTATTAGGCATGAAGGTAATTGCATCGTAATTGCATGTTTATTCCCTGCAATGCATGTACAGAGAAGACAGAGTAGCTGTCAGAGTCACGCAACATGCTCTACATTGCAGAACATCTTTCATTGACAATTGAGTCAATTCTCAACCCATCTATCGCAATTCACGCTGCCAAACACAACTCTGATAGTTTATTGTTCTTTTAGTTCTACTCTCTCAGTGCTCTTCACAAAAACAGGAAGGTACAGCAAATTACAATGTCATGGCCCACCACAACGAGAAAACATACTAAAGGCACGCAAAGTTCTTGATAATTTTTACCTAAAAAGTCGAACTCGCCCATCAAATAAAAGTGGGCAATAATCTCGGTACAGCAAGTCCCGTGATAGTTTTTACGTGAGAAATTGATAGGCAAAGTCTGCCAGAAATAAGAATGAATGGAATAATGAACTCGGCAAAGTTGGTGACGCTACGTCGGCCCAGTGCCGTCCCACCTTTACTCCTGGCGCGGCTCACGACGTCCTCTGCAACCTCCTCCATCAGCTGCGTCGTCACCTCCAGCAGGATTTCTGTCGTCCACCGCCTCAACATCGCAGTCTGAAAATAAAAACTGATTTAACTAAAAGAGGGACTCGTAAAGAACCTCAAAAGTAGTGAAATATCTTTTATACTTCTCGAGTTCGTTGGTGGAATGGACAAGGAGCCGTAAATCATGGTGAGCCCAGTAGGCCTCACAGCCTAGGGTAGTTATTTACTGCCACGAGCACGACAATCTTACTGTGATGCAGCACGGGTAAGCTAAGGAATACCTGCGAGTTCTCAGACTTGAGAGACTTGACTGAAGCTCAACACTGCAGCATTAAATGAATGATTGGAGTCACTTCCAGCCCTCTCTCCCACACGGGGGGAGGGGGGAGTAGTGCCAAGAAGTATTATTTATTAGGTTGATGTTAGCAAAGACCTGTGTAGATGGGAACACAGAAAACATCACGTGTTACACAGCCATGAAAAAAATGTAAACAATTCCGTAAAATCAGAAAACTTCTTCAAGAACATGGGATAAATAACCATGAACACTACGAGATTAACAACGAAAAACTGGATTGCGATTGAATAACGTGAACCAAGATAAGCCAAAACCCACACTAAGAAAGATCATCATTTGCTGCATGCATCCACTTATCATATCTGAACACGTCACTCTCATATTTCAAAGATGGAATGCCCGAATTACAGAGGACATACACGAATTACTGAATGAATCACTCAATCTTTTATATATTAATGCCTATATAAATACACAGTCAGACTGCATATTAACTTTTCACTCGTGAGTAAAACAAAGAATTGAAGAAACGATGTCTTTTAACAGATGCTCAACTTTACCTTCAATACCCATTTTGAAAATCTGCAAGCACAAATACTCGCATAATTTCCTCCAGTGCCGAAAAATTTTATCCAGTCCACACCCTTTTTTTATCAACCCAGGAACAACTTCTCCCTACTACCATTTGTATGACTTGCATCACGATCACAACTCCACTCCCCCCCTGTCCAGCATAGCTGGCACGAACACCTCACCATTTCCTGCATCTTTTCCTCCCTGGTGAGCACGAGTGAAGGTGAAGGTTCTCGCTTGACCAGGGCAGTAGAAGGCCGTCCCCCCGCCTCCTCGTCCCCCTCCACCAGGGGAGACAACTGACGTTCACGTCGTGATGCCCCTGAGCTGCTCATGCTGCTGTCAAAGCGCGACTTCCTGCCAACAAGATTGGTTTATTTAACTCTTCCTGACGACGCCAATAGCTTAGATTCAGTTATTTGGTTCTTAATAGGAGCAGACACCTATGAAATATCTTCGATCGTCACACTGAACAACCTCATTAGGAATTTATATTTGCTAGACCTAATAAGCTTTTAATTGGGGTAGAAACCTCGGGCATATTCTCTGTCAGCGAGAATATTTTTGATGCAGCGAGCAACTGGCAAAATGACGCACGTCAAAAACCAAAAGCAATGAATGACTAGATTGAATTTGTTCCAGGGAGACGGGTAGCAAGCGAGACACAAAAACCAAGTACACACAGAGAGATAAAGCTGGACCTGCTGTGTCTTCTTACACTGAATTACCACTCGAATACGCCTTAGTTTAGTCATTGTGAGTACGAGGAAGGAGGCAGAGCCAATGCCACCAAGTCAGCTGAGGTATTTTAAATTTTACGTTCTATACACATGCAGATAATATTTTTTTATAACGTGATACTGCGAAGAAGAGACCGCTGAATGAGAAAAGATTTGTTAGCATGAGAAAAATAAATTCTGTTGTTTCCTTCGAAACACGTCAAGCAAGATATTCTAAACCAGACCGTGATTTATAACATGAAAATAACAGCAGAGTTACAAATTGAATGAAAATTCTTGCGGCCACAATTGAGGAGTTTGTAAAGAGGTCGAGGAGCACCACGTTTGAAGAACCACAACTGCACCAACCTCCTGTGTGAGGCAAGAGCAGCAGGGGGCGGCACAGCAACACCCCCACCAGCACTGACACTGTCAAGCTTGCCTGTCCCTGCGCTGCCCTTGCTGACATCCTTGTCGTCCTCTGCTTGTTCTTCCTCGCTGTCACTCTCCTGCACACACAACAGTCATGCTGGACATTGGTAGCAGTCATGCTGGACACTGGCAGCAGTCATGCTGGACACTGTCAGCAGTCATGCTGGACGCTGTCAGCAGTTATGCTAGACACTGTCAGCAGTCATGCTGGACGCTGTCAGCAGCAATGCTGGACGCTGTCAGCAGTCATGCTGGACACTGTCAGCAGTCATGCTGGACACTGTCAGCAGTCATGCTGGACACTGTCAGCAGTCATGCTGGACACTGCATAAGTCACAATATATCTGTTTATCTAAAATGAAGCTATGTATGCTGAGCTCATAGACAAGTCACACTAGTGTACCGTCCTGCACCTCAACGTTTAAAAAATTTACCGATTTATTGAGCATATTCATACTACGTTAAATTAATATTCCTGTATCAGCTGGCACTCAGCTTCGTTTTCAGTTTGATAGATATATTAAAATAATCACTATATGTACTCAGCCTTTTCTAGCTTCGTACACAGCAACAGCATAACGCGCATACCGTTGGTATTTTTACGAATACATTATATATTATATAAGTACACAAAAGGCAGGGGCACGCACTCCTAATACCAAAAGCTTCATTAAAGGACTATTAACATTCACAATATCTATTTGCACATGCAGGATTACTACGGAAGTCCCACTCAAAAATTTTCCATCCAGCTCGCTTACAAATCCACAAGTAAATGTAAACTATAATTACCAACCTAATAAAAGAGGGCTGACACCCACTACTGGATACATCGTGATCCTTCTTCACGTACCATAAGGCATGGTTCATCATTTCCTTCACAGGAAGACAAGGTGCACAGCAAAACTGTTCTTTAAGCATCACACTTCTCAAACAGATATAAAGCAGAGTAAACTGGCCTCGCCTCCCCATATACAGGAAATAAGGATAAATGACTCTACCTCGTGGAAAAAATTAAAGCCTGGCTGAGCCTCACAACAATAAAACACCTGAGTCTGTCGCACATAAGAGTAACACCTGATCACGCTTCATAAAAATATAACGCCCCCTTGTTTTCACAAATTGTAAGCTTAGTTCTGCGTCACGCTCCATGCACTGAACATAGAGGCGAAGAGACTAAACTACAAAGCATGGCCCCGCTGCCCACACAATGCACTCACAAACTTGCTCTTGGCAGGCTGCACCATAGCACCGTCAGGAGCGTCTGCCAGTCGTCGCTCTGCCGCCTCTCTCTTGTGCCGCAGCATCGCCTCCTTCTCTGACGCCGCCTTCTCGCGCTCCAGCTGCCACACACACACGCATCCTAGTTACTCAACGTATCCAACTTACTGAATTTATCCAATGTACTGGATGTATCCACTTTACTGAACTTATCCAATGTACTGGATGTATCCACTTTACTGAACTTGTCCAATGTACTGGATGTATCCACTTTACTGAACTTATCCAATGTACTGGATGTGTCCAACTTACTTAACGTATCTAACTTCCTGAATGTCAAGTTATTGAGCATCAAGTATCCAGTTCACTGAGCGCACCTAACTCCCGAGCACCACAGTACTACACAAGCCACGCTCGTCTGTGGTAATACCACCGTCATAAGACAACGTCATAGTTACTTTACTGGGGTCCCTACACACACCAGCACTTGAGGTGAAGCTCTCACTGCTTAGCGTTTCAAACGCCCTACCTCAAAAAAAGGACATGCAAAAACGTGAATAAATTCCTGCAGGGAGACGTTTGGATGTGTTAATTAATTTTTTCATGTTAAAGAAATTGACAGACTCGCCAAGTTTGAAGCAAAATAATCAATAGTAGTTATTTGAAAAAAACTATTATAGGGCATCAGGTTTTGACTCTGCAGTGCAGAATTTTTCTTTTTGGTAGTTGTTTAATTTTTTGCAATTTTACAATGCCCCAAAATAAAAGCTATCTTCATGAAAAAATTTCGTTAAATAAATTTTAAAATTATGAAATTCCAAACTCACTCGTGACATGTATTTTTACCCAGCCGACAAGGTGAAAATAGTCTAGATGAGACAACCTATAAGTAAACATGCTCTTGTTTACTTTAATTCTGCATACACGCCTCGTGTTTTCATCACTTTCTTTCTTTTTCAAGAACCCTCAAAACTGCTCTTTTGAAGCATCTCTGTCCAGTCCCACTCACCTTCTTCTGCTTCTCCCGTTCCATTTTCTCCAAGCCTTCCCTGATCCAAAGAGGAAGCTTCTTTCTCTGTGCTGCATCCAGCTGGAAGTCTGCTTCTTTCTCCGGCATGTCTCTCATTCCTGCAATGAAACGCATCATCACCTCCTCTGAATTTATACCATAATTGTCAATTTCAACAGATAATTCTTTGAGAGGACAATGTACTCGTTACAGACGATACTGATGGAAGTCCACTATCAGTGCAGTGAAGGATTTTCATGCTTTCCACTTTCTGCGAATAATTTTGATGCAGACACACTTCGACCTCTGGTTATTATAACGCTCTCCCGTTCCGTAGCTAGGATACGACTATGGGAATTATTTAATGAGAAAACACGCTAATCTATACTATAATAAGAGCCCCGTCCGTCCGTCTGTCACACTCTTCTAATCGATAGCTTTGATGGAAACAAGGATAAAGCTTAAGAAATACATGGAATCATTCTATTGCATTATTTTTCTGTGGCAATTCAATTCCCTTTCATTTGCATTATGGTATGCAGAATACACAATCGATTTATTTTTACAAATAGAAATTTTCTTTGGAACTTTTCTTTGGAACTTTTTCTGTTGAAATTCATCATGATGCTTTGATATTTATAGTTGATAATGCAAAAAGAAATATTTTAAATTAGTTTGACCAGTAACCTGGCTACCACTTAGTATTAGGCCAAAGATTTTGGAAATTGAGTTATTGTTTTCGGAATTGTGATTTTCTTGAAAATAGTTTTAAAAAGGTACCTTACTTATGGGCCACCCTGAATAATAAACGCTCTCACAGATTTAGATAAGAGGAAATTTCGTAGGGTATACATGTATTGTAAGCATTGTGTTGTGGATAGCAAAGGCACATACATCAATGGGGAAACTTTCGCAAAGCCTGCGTTCACTGGCAAATTAAAATGAAAAATTTAGTACAAATCGTGATTTTTCACGTGTGAATCTAGTTTCGATAACTTTAGCGACTAGACTTTTTATTTACTAATTTCAGCAAAGTTTGATAATGAATAATAGGACAAGAGACCTAAAAAGCAACAAGACAAGCCTTAATAAGCAAGAAGACTTAGCACAAAAGATATTCTAAATACAAAGTACTGAAAATAAACTAAAGGAAATTTTATTGATCAAACGCATATCACCTGCCTCCTTTTTCCCGACCCTAATCATAAAGTCACCCAGCTAAAGAAGTTATCGTTAATTGAAGAGAATAAAAATAATATATACTGCAGTTGGAAGGAGGGGAAAGGCGCACACAAAGGAGAGCAGCCGTTTATAACGCGAGTGGACAAATCCCACTATATAATAGTACAAAATTTGCTGCTGGCTTGTTCCGTGTCTCTGTGACGCTCTTACGGATTTAGATAGCAGAAAATTTGGTAGGGTATACATGTAATGTGAGCATTGTATTGTGGATACCAAAGGTACATCCTTCAATGTGAAAACTCCTTCGCAAAGCCCGCGTCCACTGGCAAATCAGACGAAAATAATTCAGTAAGACACATGAAATTTTCACGCATGTGTATACTAATGTTTGGTATGAAGGACAGCTGGAAGGAGGAAGAGTGCCAATGCTCACCATACTCCTGACGTCCTCTGCCACCCCCAGACGACACCCTGCCGTGTCTCACTCCGTGCTCGTAGTCGGTGGTGATGGGGGCCATGTGAGGACCGCCCCCTCCGTCCCCCCACAGGTACTGCACAACAGTTAATACTTTTTAATGAAGCATTTAATCATACACATATTCTTCATGAGGATTATGTGTGCTTTCATATGGAAAAAGTATTGAAATAACAAGAAAGAATCACGCACAAATTAAGGCTCTTAAATTTGGACATATTTGTCATGGTCCTTGGAAAACCTTAAATTAAATAATTAGAAAATATCAAATCATTTGCGAAAAAAACAAAATATTGAACATTTCAATCTTTGATCCTACAGAAATTTGGTGAATTTAACAATCCTCATTTAAAATTTTTACGACTTATGAGATGAACAAAGGCAACTTCATGTGAGTTGGAATACACAAGAATGCTAGATAAATATTACATAACGTGCAAAATTTTGTTACTTTCTCGTGCCTGAATTAGGAAAAGTATCTATAGTAAACATGCATATTTGACCACTAGGGTGTTTTTTTTTTATTTTTCATTTATTTATAGGGTCCCGGAGTCCTCAAATGTTCAATTTGAGGTAGAAAAACTCTGAATTATTGAAGCGATCAGACAATTATTCAAACAGTGCTAGTCAATATAAATATATATCTGCACAAGCCTCCAGCCAATTACATACATAAGATATATTCTTGAATTAGCCACCACTGTTCCAATAATTCTCATTTCTTTAATAATTTAAGGTTTTTTATCTCAAAACGAACATTTGAAAAAGCCAATACCCTTTACATTCATGGAAAAAATAAAGACCACTTTATGGACCACATATGATTAGGAAAACTAAACAAACACATGTATTTGAGCAATATTTTCTAATTAATTAAACTGATCAATTATAGGGACAATTTTAACAAAGAATTAGTTTGCAATGTAAGATAATCAACAGTAATTCCAAACTGATTAGCTTTCCAAATAAAGAAGTCAACCACATTCAACTTGAACCATTATCATTATATTCAATATCAGCTTAAGTGATCTACTTGATCTGTGTGACCATCAAATTTCCATGCGAGTTAACCAAACAAAAACAGTAATTTATAATTATTACAATTCTCCATAAAACACAGTAACACTAGATCACCTTTGGGAGAGTGAGAGTTCAAATCTCTGTCATTCTATTACTGATAACAAAGTTATAAAGAAGAAATAGTGTGGCCTGCAACAGCTGTCTACCAAAACATTACTAAAATTACTCTAACAGTGAAGTAATTTGAAAAGTCAAAAGCAGATATCAATGGTAATTCACAAATACCAGGAAAATTCCACAATTGTTGCCTTCTTCACCAAACCTAAATTCATCTATAGAATAAACCTAAGAAACAACAAAAGCCCTTTCCTTTTTATCATGAAAACAATAGAGATCTACCCATGCATATAACATAGCCAACACTAATACCCAATTAGACAGGTATGAGTTCACAAAAACAATAACTTCTATCAAAATGGATCATACCAATAGTTGATTTTCAACCCATAATGTGACAATACTTTATTGTGAACACTTATCAATACCAATACCCTTTTTTTGGCTCATACCAATACTCTATTTTGAACTCATACTAGTAATAAAGTAATTAAATAAACACAACTCATGCGACCACAGGTACTAAACCAACTCAACGCTTGATCTCACCTCCTCTGAAGGATATGTTGAGCCTTCCACACTCCAGCACTCCCCTCGTACCCCCGCCTCAGCCCCCCAACCCCAATTGTTGTGCTGGTGTGGGGGATGAGGCCCTGCAGCACCTGAAGACCAGCCCCAGTTGTCTGCAACAGGCACAACATCAGGAAAAAGCCTCTCAGTCATGATGGTTCTATTTACTAGCTTTGTTACTTGAGCTGAGCTTAAGACTGTTCCTATATTGCTTTTGTCTTCATTGAAGAACAAATGCCATGATAACTTGTGCATATACATGACTAGTTTGCCAATGCAGATACTGCCAGTGCAGTATTTTAAGATTACTTTCATTTACAAGTCATGAGGTTCATTACATATTTTCTTCTTTGATCCTATGATATGAAGTACCTGAAGTAATGAAGTGTAGTCTAATACTTTATTTTCTCCAATCATAGAATTGCATATTTTTACAAAGCTGCAAATTTCACAGAATTGCACATTCTCATCAACTTGCATATTTTTACTTAATTAAAATTTTCACTAAATTATACTTACCAAATTGTAGATTTTCATTCCTACAGGCTATATTACCAAAATAAAACATTTTTTTCTGCCTTGAACGCAAAGTTGATTAACTCATTGAATTAGGTATGAGCTCAGAAATGGTAGTTGAAACAGTTGAAAAAAGAGGCATAGCAAATGAGCAAAAATAAAAGTTTTACACCATAAACACAAAAAAGTAGGTAAGTACACAAATGAATTCTCAAGCCCTGAACCAGGTATCAAGTGTCAAATAAGTGTACTTCCTTAACTAACACTAAAATCATCAAGTTACTATCAGTTATGGACATTGATAATCATTCTGCATACACACATATTGAGGTCTACAGTATTCAATTTCCACAGAGAATTCTTCTTTCACTTCTTCTCTAAGGAAAAACATCCACTAACACAAATTCAGCATCCCAAATAAATTTCTTTCAAGAAAGAACTTAATGTTCCTGTCCCGCAAAATGACAAGCAGGCACTTCTGAAAAGATGAAGACTTTTCATTCTACATAAATGAACTTCAAAATTCTAAATTGAGGATAATTGCCTCATATTGGCATTTTAACAAACTTTATATTCCTATTGGTGACAGAAATGTTTACTTTTGAAAGTTGGGTTTGTTCCATGAATTATTTAGTATTCACCAAAATTCCTCTGGTGTAATCACTTCCTTGCATTAATAACTACTTAAATGAAATATTAAATATTTAATAAACCAGATATAAGAATGTAAATACATCCAAGAATTAAAGACGTTCTAATAGGTGGGAAATCCATTTTCTATCGTCCATTTTCTATCATTGGTTTTTGGCCCATTCAGTTAATGAGACCAAGAACACATTGAGATGTACATAATCAATTATGTTATGGGAATTTCCATTTTGCAAATTTTGTATGGCAATAACTCAAAACCTATTTTTGACACATTAGGGTTTGTAGGGTGTAATGCTTCATATACAAAGCATACATGCATGGACAAAAACATAGACTACACATATTCTGTACAAAAAGAGCAACTACATACAATAATGAGATTATCTGTCTGCCTATGGTAACTGTACTCACCATTATACATGTCAATGCTCCACCCACCATTATAGTGTGAGCCATTGTGCATCTGAGGTTGCATTGTCTGGTGCTGTTGCACGTTGCTTGTAACAGAAGCTGCAGATGTGGCAACAGTAGAGGCTGCATTCTCTTCTTCAATCTCCATGTCCATTTCTCCACTATTTTCCATTTCATCATGTGAGGTAGTGCCTGGAGGTGGGGGAATGGCTGACTCTTCAGATGGGGACATTGGGGGAGGTGGAGGTGGGGGTGCTGCCAGGTTGGCAGACGTCACAAAAGTGGTGATGGAAGCACACGTGGTTGGTGCCGAACACGATGCTGCCACTGTTGATGTAGGAGTGGTCTCCTTCATTTGGATCCATTGCTTAGCTAGTGTGGCCCAGTCAACTGAAACATAATATTCAATATCACAATCAATGCATACTCCTGTATGTTAATCCTATATGAATCCTTATCATTCCTAAAGCACATGAAAGATAATTCATTTTAATTCTTCATTCTAGATTTTTTGTTCATAGTTGGGTAAAATTATATGAAAAACATCCCATTGTTAATAATAGTTTTAAATAATCAGGAAGATAAACCTAATAATCTTTCAATTAAAATAGTCCATAGTCATTGCTGTAGTTGAAGACAATTTGTAAGCAACAAGTAACCACAACTTGAAGAGTAGTGCTACAAGAAATAAAGCTACATATAATATACAAGAAATAAAGCTACATATAATTTACAAAAAATAAAGCTACATATAATATACAAGAAATAGAGCTACTTATAATACATTTAGAACTATAGCATGAAATCTAGTACTTGGGCATTTAAAGTAAAATCTCTGCAAACTGCAGAAAACATGAACAGGTAAAAAGTAAATTTTGGCTTATTATGTCTGGATGCCATAACAAAATTATGAACTATGTGTAAGAGTCCAGCAATTGTTGTGGAACTATCTCTAAATCCTTTGCAATACTAATAAAACTAGACATCTATGGATATCATACATGATTCTGGATATTCGTTATATTGTGAGAACCAATGAATAATGCACTTAAATCAGAAAAATGAAAATTTCCTACACATTTCTACATTACAGTAAAATGAAAAACCACAAAATTTGTCATTCTGTACCAACAGCAACATTGAAATAAGTTCAGTAGTTTGAGTACAAATTGTTTACTTGCACCTATAATTCAAACCCAAAGAAGTATCTGTTAGACAAATGTAGACTGTAATAAACTAGACAATTTAGTTGCAATACAATGTATACAGTAGAAATTAATAACAATATTTATTGTTGATGCACATGAATTGCTAAAAAAATTAGAATTATTTTAAGTATTCAATGAAAAGCTTTTCCTAGTTTTTTGGATTGGTGAACAATTTCTGAAATTATACTTTGATTATGATTCATATAGATTTTCTCTTTCCAGATACATGTAGTTGTACACTCAAAGCACATTCTTTTTACCATAATTTAATATATTCCTACAGTTATAATTGATTAATATACAGACTGCACATTACCTACATAATATACAGACATTAGATGGTAAGTAGAATAGTTGTAAGATGGATAATTACTGTAGTTTTAAATCCCTTTTTTCACCCTTAGTGAAAGAAGCTCATTTGATTTTGAAGACATGAGTGGTTCTGAGGAGTGACCTTGGACTTCAAATATCAACCATGCATAAGCAAAATCTAGTTCAACACATAGCACTCATATGGTAATAGTAATAATAAAGTGAATGAAAGATATATTAATTAACTTGTATAATTTAAGAACAGGAGTTGGGTTAATACATCAATGAACATATCTTACCTTGGTCATGACTCATGCTCTGGAGGTGTTGGCTCTGGGCAGCCCAGTTCTGCCAGTTGCAGCCACCAGACCACATCTTGACCAACTGTCCCTAGTTAACTAAAAGACTATTGGCACTGTTGTGCTTGACCAGCTGTCCCTAGTTAACTGAGACTATTGGAACTATTGTGCTTCTACAGCAGTCCCTAGTTAACTAAACAATTACTATTGGCACTATTGTGCTTACAATGACTTGAATTCAGGTATTTTGTAGCTGTCTATATGTAACTCAATACAATTATAATTTAATACTGTTATTTAAAATCTAATAGCACAAATAATTATTACAGTAAACATAGGATTTAACAATCAAATTTTTAAACATGTCTAATGACATTATACTTAGCACTTGAAAACTGTAAAAAAATGTCTGCCTTTCATTCGAGTATCAAAAAAAAAATTATTGCTACAACAGAAGGCAATGCTCTCAATGATCTTTACACTGTAACACAAGGTAGACACGAGTTTCTTTCCTGAACATAAACCAAATTTATTTTCAGCATTTAACTACTGAAGCAACAACATATATACCTAAGTGCCAGCATCAATGATTTTAACAATACTGAAGGAAGATTCACACATTTCTCCAGGTATAGCAAGTTCCATGCAATGGTGGAATGTTACAGTTGGTAGACAGGTGTACCAATATGCAGAGAACATGCTAACTCTGTAACAGCTCACACAATACAATTTATACTTTTAATATAGATTTTAATGTACAGTCAAGTTTCCCACAGTTGTGAAATAAAGTTCAGGTGTTCATATAAGGTAAATTGTTGTAAAAACATACTTCATTCACAATTTATACATAATATAACCTTTTATATACCATATCCCTTCAATTAATGTTTTAGTTTATATATTACATATTATTTGAAACTTTCCATTCCCAGTTTAAATTAGTTTTCCTAATTTTGAATTCAGGATTTCAACTTTTCTTCACTAATGAAGAATGATATCAATATAAATGCACAATATGACCACTTCAATACAAAGAATTTTAACAAAATATTGAAATATTCCATGTATCGGGCATTGGGAATGAAGGTTTAGCTTCTATGAGCATAAGGCATCTCTCGAGTTCACAAATTCCAATATAACGGAGAAAATTTCTCCCATAAATCAATGTTATTTATCTTTTTCCGTTTAGCTAAGACTATTGGTTCCTTGAATACAGTTTTTTGGTTTGTGGTTACACTAAAAGCCTTTGGTGACAACTAGCTTCTTTCCAAGAGACGTCACTGCTTTCAAGATTCACATAAAGCAGGCGATAGTTGATGCCTGCAAAATTCACTGCCCAAAATGGCGGTTGCAAAGCAAATCACACATTTAATAAAGGCTTCTAAATGAAATACTTAGAGAAGTGCATATGAACACAAACTACGTTTTTCATCAAACTTCCCATCACCTGAACTTGAAATTACTGCTCTTTATACGGAAGATTCAGTATCTGTTTTTGTTATTGTTTTTCAGTGTTGCCACACACATATCAGCAAGATCATTTAAATTACCCTTGGCGCGGGTATGCACGCCCGTTCTTTTTCTCTTCTATACGAAATTTAACCATATGTATGACTTGTATAGTTTTTCACATTTTATGTCTTATAATGAATGCATTTAAGGCATAGTTATTAATGTAGACATTTTAGTTGCTTTATCATCTACATTCAGAAAAATCCGAGGGCAGAAATCCACAATGGGTAGCAGTGGAAAACTCATCTATATTTTATCCTTGGGAAGTTCAAATTGTAGGTACCTACAATTTTGGATTTAACTTCAAGTGACCTACGAAACTTGATTAATCCAGAGGCACATGAAAGGGTTAAAGATACCTTTAGCCTACGCCGGTAATAGGCACCACCATTCATGAAACTACGACCAATAGCACAACCTCTGTTTGTGTGTAAAATTGTAATCATATAAAATACAGATATGATACAGACGTTAATTTAATTACAATTATTAATTTAGTAAAATATTTTGTGGGCAGGCATGAATCATCAAACATAACCACAAAATAAAACTATAATCTGCAAAACATTTTTTTAATACATGCAAAATAATGCATGTTTCTAATGTAGCAATGTCACAGTGAAAATTTTTATTGTGATATGAGGCACTACGTGAGTTGAGACGAAATCTGATTTCGTCTTAACTCAGGTGCTCTAGTCTCAGTACGCTTAGTTTGAAGTCGTCTAGTCTGAAGACGCTTAGTCTCAGAACGTCTAGTCTCAACTCGTCTCAACGTCTCGACTTATAGTCTCAAGTCGTCTAGTCTCATCTCAGTTCTCGGAAGCATTCTCACCCTTGGACTTCACTAAAAGTCTTAACTGTAGATCTTAACCTTGGATCTTAACCCCAGATTTGTTTGTCATTCAAAACGTAACACTGGCACGACATAAAAAAACGTAACACTGGTGACCCCAGAGTGACAGTCCCAAGTGTAACCAGTTTAACAGTAAAATCAACTACCCACACAAAAAACGTAACACATGTTTCGAAAGATAGAATCCGTCCATTTTGTGGCTTGAGGTAGAGCACACTGTGCCGAGTTGGAAGTCTGAGGAAATAATAGTCTGTTCAAGTGAAATCAGTCAGGTCCCGGCGCTACAAGCAGTGAACCCTCGAAACCAGGGTACTGATTACAAGCTCAGATAACTAACCACTAGGCTACAGCGAAGTCACTGAAATAGTTGATATACGGGGCTTCCGTACTATAAACAACAGCCCCAGGTTTGAATCTCCATGCAGGATT
Source organism: Trinorchestia longiramus (assembly GCA_006783055.1). NCBI lineage: Eukaryota > Metazoa > Arthropoda > Malacostraca > Amphipoda > Talitridae > Trinorchestia > Trinorchestia longiramus. The sequence goes on from VCRD01003438.1 coordinate 32,490, forward strand.
CGATTTCCCCTGCTTGCGACGCAGGAAACCTGGCAATGTACGACCATTTATCAAGATCATCTAGCACCTCTACAAGCCACTACATCAAGTCGCATCAGAGAGGACAAGGACAGAAAGGGTCTCATACAAAACCCTTTGCAGACTTAAAGATTATACGTATTTGTATTTTAAATGCATATTACGATGCAGTTTTTAAATACCTTTTTCCACAGAGAGTTTTCCCTACGAAGGCATTTTTTATTTGTTTTCGTTAGTGGAGCATTCTTTATCTCAGGTTTCGCATAACAAATGTGTTGAACGAAATGAAGTTAATCTTGTACTGTGCCTTAGTACATTTCAATACTATGGGAGAAAAATAGGACCTTTGGACACTACTTTATTGCTATTTATAAATGAGAGTCGACACACTGGTAGGATCCAAAAGAAAAGGAAGGTAAAAGGGTGAAGCACAAGCAGCAGTTTTCGCTAACGCAAGGAAATACAAAAGAACTGAATAAGTAAAATGAACAAAAAAAATAAACCCAAACGGCGAAGTAAATGCATGTAGAAACCATAATTTTTCAGTAAAAATTATAATTCGTAGTGACTACAATTAGGTCTGCCCATAAAACAACGAATTAAAATAAGTCACAGCATTCAGTATCATAGTTAACATTGTTCACTATCATTATTATGATTCAGCATCAATAACCTTCTACAATGTTTACACACCATTCCTGTACATGTACGGCGTGGTTCTACGTGACTAAATTCAAGCTTAACTACACGAGCTCACAGTCTTGGGACCTTAAGTGGCACAGCCCGCCACGGCTGGTAGAAGTGAGGGACGCTACAACACTTCGTCCACGTGAAGTCTGAAAGACAGAAAAGAAGCAACAAAAATGCTCGTGCTAGACACTGATGATGAGACTGCTTCTTGATGAAGACACGAGAAGTTCTCAACAATCCACGACTCATCAGCTGGTACAACTGAACCCACAACCGACTCCTGTACAAGTGAGACGGACTCTGCTGTGTGTCTTACAAAGTAACTCTGAGTAGAGTTAATTCAAAAACACATCACAAGTCTTATTAACTCTGTGCGCAAGTCCCCATACTCCGTAATTATTATTATTATTATTATTATATACCTAGTTTAACCACCGCAGCCACAACAAAAGCGATCTCAGCAATGATACCCGGCATTAGGAGATAGTTATTTAAGTTTTAGAGTCACGCGTCGTAGAGGAAATGGGAGTCAGCATCAAAGTTGTCAGGATGGTGTTATCACTGGTAGCCTAATGCAACAGCTTACATATCCAAACCACGTAAAATAACAACCACCGTTCAGAGTACCTTCATGGATATTCTAGAAGTCATACATTCAAACTGGCACAGACACGTTCCCCTGAACGAAGCTGAAAAGTACAATTCTTTATCATTATTATTATTATTATAATAGTATTCTTGGTTTAACCACACAGTAGAATTCATCTTCGCCGAAAGGCATAGGAGCAAAAAATTTTACGACGGTTCATCGCTGATGGAGTTTCTGGTCATTTCAGTTTAGTTTTCGATCAGATAAATTACGATTGAAAATTATGGAGTTTTAACGGATTGCATGAAGAATAGCCATGTGCATTTAACGTCCAACCATAGTTTCATGACAGACACTTCATTAGGAGGTCGCTGCATTGTAAACCAGGTATAATAAAAGATGGAAGTAAGACAGGGTCAATAGAATAGACCACCACACAACAAAGTCCATCAACAAGACTGACTCGGGAGTTGATAATTCAGGTCGCTATCGAGTATCTTTAGTGGTTGCGCACTTGATCGATAGATTTGGATAGGAGTAAAATGATCATTTTTATAGAATCACAATGGTTATTTAAACACAATCACAATGGCCACCTCGATACAATCACAACAATCATCTCGATACGAGCACAATGACCATTTCTATGCAAGAAAAACGGCTGATTTTGATATAGGTGAAAGAGCCAATTTTGATACCAGGAAAATTGCCAATTTCGGTAGGAGTAAAATGAGAGATCTAGTGAAATAAGTGCAGACAGTCCACCATAATGAGACAGTAAAAGGGAAAAAAGAACCACAGAAAAGCAGAAAACTATGGAAAAAGAAGAAATAGAGAGAAAAAGAGATGAAAAATCTTAACAATTAGAGACACGTGCGTTTAGAAGCACAATTTCAAGCAAATACAACCCAGTTCAACTTAAAAAAATAAAACTTGACAGTGTGTGTTGCCATTAACTGAAGCTTTAACTACTGGACTCGAGGTTATGAAGAGGCACACAACATTCTCTTACTAAGATTGGCGCTGTGGTGGTTGTATGGATTCACGCACGAATCCTACATACTTGTGACTAATATGCAGGAATACATTTCAAGCAAGTATACATTTCTGCAGGAATACATTTCCGCTGAATTTCTAAAAAAAAATTCATGTGTTATTTTATGAATGACAAATTTCACGTACAGCCAGTCGAATGTTCCACTCTGAAACATGTGCATGAAATAGAAACTATGTCTAACATGGCAACATAAGCATAAAACGGAAACTATGTCATACATGACAATTATTTCATAAATAAATTGTGTCTTTATTCAATTAAATATCTAGTTAAATAATTATTCATTCATCTATTCTTATACAGTATATATAAATCTCTGTATAATAAACCGAACATGAATACGAGTATCATGAAATAACGATGATGGACGTATTAACATAGTACACTTTATTCATCATTCCCAGTTTTGGTCATCATTCCAGGTTTTGACCATCATTCCAGGTTTTGACCATCATTCCAAGTTTTGACCATCATTCCAGGTCTAAGTAATTTAAAGTCACTCATCGATCAATAATTGAAGCTCCTGCATTGTAATCGTGTGATCATTAATTGTTGAATAAAAGCCTAGTAGTTCAATAGAACTACCCACGGTGGCAGCACGAGAACACAAGGATAATTACTAAGATAATTGCATTAGAATTCCTAGCAAACATAGACGTGTTGTACTGTGCAACACACACGTGCTGTACTGTGCAACACACACGTGCTGCACTGCACACTAACATTCGTTTGAAGACTCCGTAATTATTTCTTACTTAAGCTATGAACATGGAAAACAATAAATGCAAAGGAAATAAATGCACATAGTTAAGCTAGAAACCAAAAAGTTGTAACTAGAAAAAGTAATCGTAAACTTTGAAACTTCAAATTTCCAAATACATGTCAAGTACCTAAATACTTTATTATGTATCTTTAATGCATTAGAGAAACACGTGAATGTTTCTTAATTATAAATCAAGATCAAATAAATATTAGTTCAACATTGATGTTTGTGGTAGGAAATTAACAACATTCCGTCAAGGAAAATACCAATTAGCTACACACGTTCATTTTTATTGGTATCAGCTTCTGCAAACTACTTCTTTCTTCGCATTAGAGAGGAATACACGAACACATTAGGCAAAACAACCATCCATATAAACCAGCGCTAACGTGACATTAAGCTAAAGGCTATGCACACCAATAACCCATTGGTCATAATTTCAATGCAGGAATCATCTTGAAGAAATCAAACTATTTCCAAGACAACCAATCATATAAACAAAAGATGATCATGATGATTATGTTACTGGGAACAATAACACAAATAAGTTTTCTTGGCGTTGGAATTGCCTGGGCAGGGTTTCTGAACGACGAGCGGACGCCGAAAAGCTGCGATTCAGAATGCAGGAGCTTGGAATGTATCATCAACATTTTCAGCCTCAGACTTCTGACGGAAAGAATTGCGTAAGATGGTACGAAATTCAGACTCATAGGGATATTCTCTTACATTTATGATGGTGGTACAACTTTTGAGCTGCTGAGCAGCGCAGAAACTCGATTTTAAAAAGTGGTGTGCTTTGTTCACTCTACCTCTTCGGAGACACGAGATATGTACGAGAACACTAGAAAGAGTTAACGTGACAAGACAGTGACGGAGAAAGAGTGTACAACACATCTGTGAGATGCATGGAGTTTCTGGTCTGGCCACCATTACAACGGAGTCCAGAAAGCGTCTTGGCGTCCGGAACAACATTCGTCTTGCTGTGGACAAGATGGAGCCAGACACAAGAAGCCTCGTCACACAAGCCCAACAGCAAGTGTCTCTCATTCATTGAACTGTTTAACAAATTATTTACTTTGATGTGTAATTTCAGAGGAAAACAAAACAAAATCCGTTTTTGTACGAAACGCAAGCCGGGGCCTTCCAAAATGAATGTTTGAGTTGGGCAACAATGCTCCATGAAGTGAGAGTGTGTAGAATTACTGAAATGTTCAGTGAAGACAACACACATGCAAGACCACACGATTGGACATGATACTAGTAACTTCATTCCTACCCAACACACACCGCCGCCATTGCTTCATATCAACGAGTTTTGGATCAAGTGCTCCACATAAACACATGTCCGGTACAAGAGTACAAACTTGTGAAATAACAAAAAACTTTATAGTAAGAAGCATTGTAGTCGTGAAAATGGACGACTGACACAACTGGACGTTCAATTTCATTTTCAGTCATTTTATGCGTACGCGTGGGAAGTGTTTAGGTAATTCGTCATAAGTTAATGAGAGCGTATTTATTATGGCACTAGTCTTCAACCAATGGAATGAATTTATGATTCATTCACTCACTGCCAGCCAATGAGAACGGTTTTGTCGCCAGCCAATGGATGTTTTTTTATTATCGTTACTCGTTAACCAATAGGAACCCTGATAACAGAACTGCCTAGGCGTACCAATTACATTAATTAATTACCGATCACCTCAACTTCAAGAGCACCAAGACGACTGTACAAAGCTAACAAATATTCCCGTCAAATTTAACTATAAAAAACAGAGCACATACCAGCCTGGTAGTGACAGCATGAACGAAGATGTACTCATGTGGTTCACAACTGTCAACCTGAACATAGTAACATAACCTGAACAAACGAGAAGCCTGTGCTTTGTAAGAGTGAGCACATATTACGTTAAATCGCAAGACACATTTTTATTACAAATAAAAACTAGTGCCCTTTCCTGTCGAGAGAAACAAGCTCCCTTTTCTATGCAGAGGAACACGCATTTCTTTCTATTAAATTGACAACAAATTGCTGGGTTTGCGACGTCGATCAGACCACATCAAGAGTTCACTTCTAGCTCCACTACAGCAGTGAGGAAGGCAGCAAGAGGAAAACAATGTGCTTTCATGAACAAGTGCAAAACGCAACCAATTAATCGATTATTACAACCCACCAGTCCTTATCTAGCACTGCTGGATGTTAGAATTAAAACATGACCTTAGAATATGACCTTAAAACCTACACACTTGTGTTCTGATTCTTCGATAAATTCAGCAGTACGAATTTAGCACAATACTCAAGTCAAAGGTGATATTCACGATCACCACCCTAAATTTCAGATAAATATATTAGTAATTTAATTGTGACAATCACAGTGTAATTAAATGTTGACAATCACACAGTAATTAAATGTTGACAATCACACCGTAACTAAACAATGGCAATCACACCGTAACTAAACAATGACAATCACACCGTAACTAAACAATGACAATCACACCGTAACTAAACAATGACAATCACACCGTAACTAAACAATGACAATCACACCGTAACCAAACAATGACAATCACACTGTCACTAAACAATGGCAATCACACCGTAACTAAATAATGGCAATCCTAAGGATTTAGTAAAGGCAAGCAATACAGCACCCTGATCATCACAATGACCAGCGTGAAGTAACCAGGGGGTGTAACTGAACGTTCAGGATACGCCACTACCATCCACTCAATACCATTACAATTAATAGCTAATCACAAATAAAAGCTGGCTTAATATGAGAATCACACATGAGACTTGAAATATTAGGCAATCATCTACACGCATGATGTATTGAAGTAATATTGAGAGCCCACGCTAGGGTAGTCGGCAATACTAGACTAGTAAAATGAACCAAGTCGAATGTAACGTTTAAAATTACCGTACCAAACGCTTTAAATGAACGTCTCGAAAGTTTTAAATAAAAGTTTCAAATGTTTTAAATTTATGATCTAAACATTTTAAATTAACGTATAGAACGTTTTAAAAGAATTTAAAAAATGAACGCTTAAAAGTAAATGATATGAAAATAAGGTGTACAAGGTGTTACGTTGAGGGTTGCAGTACTACATCCCAGTTGGAAGTAGTCGTATTCATTGAAAGAAGTACTACATCCCAGTTGGAAGTAGTCGTATTCATTGAAAGAAACTGAGCAACACAACGTACACTGAAGAGTAGGAGTACACAAGCTAGAAAGGTTAAGTTAGGGAGCACCGCATGGCACAGCCCGCTACAGCTAGCAGCAACATGCTGTCAACACAGTAGGACGAGGGAATAGAAAAGCAGAGGACTTGTCGTATAAACGAAAAAAGGATTATTCCCAATAATAAAACTAAAATAAGAACAGCTTTCCTCATAAAACGCCAGTGCTAAATAATCTTGACATACCTGTGAATAAATCACACGCAGTAGGTAACATAGAAAAGAAGTGAATCAAAACCCGTATAGCTTTATGAAGTATTTCTATGCATCTATAAACATTAAAGTTATGAAGGATAATGTGAATTGGACGTTTTGAGAACGTAATCAACAGAATTAAGAACTAAAATGCCTCCCTGCTACCGTGTCGTATCAATATTAACGAACACGAAGCACTCCTTACTTGCACTCCACATAACTGTATCACCATACAATTACTCCTCAGTTACACAGCGCGGCATCTAACTTTTAAAAGAATCGTAAATAAAGAGATTTCTTTTCACCAAATACGTAGGACGGGACAGACGACCTTCGTGGTTTTTATCAAATGAACTTTTGGATACTTTTTGTGACTGAAAACCGATGTATTCCAGGTCTCCCCACTGAACCTCAACCTCAACTGAACCTCAACCTCAACTGAACCTCAACTTAATCAGAACCCAGTTACTTTGAAAAAAGTCCACCAGAACAAAATAACTGAGACAACTGTGAACTAGATGAGAGCTAGCTACACTCCGAGCGCTGCCACCAAACTTCTGTACAAGGCAGCAATGAAGGAAGGCATAGAACACACTACCTACGTTTATAAGGGCATTGGATACTCCACATATACTTCATAACATCCTGCTTACTATGCAACATGAACAAGAAACACTCAGTTTATAATCTACACCTGGCTCCCTAGTCTAGTCACAGCTAAATACTACTCCAAATACTTCGCTTGCACAATTCAACACGAATCTCTACTCCTCATACACACATCTGACTATACTTTCATGAAACGCTTCATCCTCTGTTCTACACAGATGCTTTCTGTTCTTCACCTTCGAACAGTTTTACACTTAACTCGCAAAGCTACCTACGTCGTCCACTTTGACACATTCAATTGAGTAAATTACATCTATGAACACCACACACATTCCTTTGTTCCTACACAAACTAGAGTCAAGCTCTACCGTACAGGGTGCGGCAACATAATTTCCTTTTTTCAGAGCGCTTTGCTTTGAAAAAAGGGTTATGTTGCCGCATCCGGTACTCAGTAGCTACGATACTTCAAAACTTGAGCAAATTAAAAGAACGATTATCTCGAATGTCGCTGCTCCAACTTCCCTATTATTGCCAGAAAGTTAGGCTTGGACGTAATTAAAATACACCATTGCTGGTTGATAAATTCCAATGTTTGACACTACACTCTGAATAACCAGCATGTTGCAGACGTTTTCAGTCACGCCTCTACATTCTACTGTCACGCAGCTGTACCTGTACGATTAACAGGTGCACTAGAAATCATGCGTGGCTGTCTACATGGTTGCCCTTAATACTTACATAACTTGGGCTATTAATCTACAATACAAGTCGAGGAAGACTTGTTGGATGTATTCACGCTTGCTGACGTACAGGAAATATAAAGGTCTGCGGCAAAGACATAACTCCCTGATGTTGTTGAAGTTGTTGTCGGCACATCTCCCGGCACCAAAAGAAATAGACAAAACAGTAACTTGGGTGTTGGATGTGGCCATAGCGTGCCTGTGAAGTAAACACTAGGACGTTACTGCCAGCATATCCTAGATGAGTGTCACCTGCAGTATACAACAGTAGGAAGTGTAGCTGCCACCATCGTATACCATGAACAACACAACAGATTTTATCATGAAAGTCAAACACGCAGCAGATTCTTTAGGTGTGTTGACGCTGACATACATGCCTACTGGACACTTAATGTCAGCTGGCAGCCTAACGTCATCGATGTCATATAGGAGATCAAAGAACCATTATTAACAACAAAATAAAATTTTTAAAATTATATCTCTTGTCATTTGCACAATAATAATCACAGTGATGTACAGTCAGAATGAATACAATGGACTTCTCGATTGGACAACGTTGTTCTGGTCGATGGTGAGGTCCGGAAACGTGTGTCCTCCACGTCATCCACGCCGAGTATGCAAGCAATGAGTGATGCAAACGCCGTTTCCAATGCAACTGAAGTACCCAGAAACAAATAATTACACTTGAAAGTCCCTACACAGGCCTTGTGAAGTTGTCTACTTGTTGTAGCCGAGGATAGCCTCTCCCACGCCGAAGAAGTAGACCATCTGAGCGATACCAAAGAGAGGAGCTATGACGATCATGCGGCAGGCACCGCCCTTGAAGAATGCTAGAGGCCCTTCTTCTCTTAAGATCCGACTGCAAAATAGACCTTGGTTACTTCAGATCAGTTGGGTCTTGTTTACATTCCGTGATTGAAAGAAATCAAGGACCTCAAGCGTAGAAAACTTTTCGGCCTGATTCAAAAATTAGAAGAGTGTTTGGCACAAGTGTGTGAAGAGTATTTGATACAAGTGTGTGGAGAGTATTTGATACAAGTGTGTGGAGAGTACTTGATAGAAGTGTGTGGAGAGTATTTGATACAAGTGTGTGGAGAGTATTTGATACAAGTGTGTGGAGAGTATTTGATACAAGTGTGTGGAGAGTATTTGATACAAGTGTGTGGAGAGTATTTGATACAAGACTAGCAGGAACTCACAGATCTTGAGATGATATATGATGGAGTGTATTGCGGTGACATGGAGAAAATACCTGACATGCATCGAGTAAGATAAGGTTGTTGAATGAAGAGTACGCTCTTAGTGTTGATGACAGAGCAAGTAGCAGAATAAGAAAATAGTCTGGAGGGCAAGTGGATTAAGGGCAAGGTTGTGTGAGGTTATCACCTATGTTGAACTCTTTCAGTACTACAGGGACACTTCAGTCCCAGCCCATTATCTTCTTAGAACCATTACACTATTTACATTTTCTTAGCTAAAAGCTCAGACGTCTCGTTTCTGAAAATCCCATAATTGAAATTGATCAGTGAAACTTTTTGACATTCTCATTTAGGTATTATATAAACAATACAGTTGACCAAGTTTTGATAAAACCTGTTTTAAGTAATTTTAGGATTTAAAGGGCTAAAGTTTAACTGATGCTGAGAGAGGTAAATGCTGAGGTATTTAAAAAAATCTTGAACTCAGTGGAGTAGATACAGGCACTCGTTAAAAAATCTGTTAGTACTGATAGAAGCACTTATTTACTTAATTGCTTATTATTGATGGTGATTAACTGAAACACTTATTGATGTTGGTAGAGCTTCAGTAGCAAATTCAAAGGAGAAACTTTAACTCAACGACCACAGTTTGGCCTGCCAAGACAACTGAAGTTGAGGAACCAGCACAGACCTGAAGGCGTTGGCAATACTGGAGTAGGTCTTGTCCTGGCTGCCCTTTGTGATGACCTGAAGGCGGGTCTTGACCACGTCGAAGGGGTTGACGAAGAGGGCAGAGAGAGACCCTGCAGAGCACCCAGCCAGGAAGGAACACCAGAACACGGCTTCACCTGAGGGAAAATACGACATCTATGAAGTTCAGGGACATGAAAAACTGAAGAAAAACGCCCCTGGTGACTTCATTCATGTAGAAGACTTCCACAGCACACAATGGCAGCCACGCATGCCTGATCCTACGCCTAGCACAAGAAAACAACACAAACATCAATTCTTCACTTAGCATTACGAGAGTTTGTAGTAAAAGAACAAAGACTCGAGCCAAACTTCTCACCTGATCCATCAGCTTTCCTGGGTCCTAGGGAGTTGAGGTGAGCAAAGAGAGGGAAGTAGCAGACAGAGAAGCTCACATCCCTAAGCATGGTGGCTGCAGTGCCCTTGTACAGACCGATGAGACCCTTCTCCTTCAGTAGCTTCAGCGTGATGGACGTGGCCGACACTTTAGGTACAGCAACAGTTCCTCCTGCGTCAGGAGGAGGGAAGGTTTAGTGGCAGTGGCTGGTTTAACAGTACAGGAAATAGAATTAAAAATATTAAATGCTAAATCGAAATCAATGTCGGCAGCAAGTTCGGTGCTGCCACTTCGTATGATCATTGAAATTAAACAGAAAGACCGAGCTAAATGCAAACCAATGTCGGTGCCAAATTTACTGCTATGTATTGGTAACATGGAAAGAAAAAATGGAAATACAAAGGAATAACACGAAAAGTAATAAGAATCCTTGCAACACTCGGTGTCACCATGCAGTCTAAGCTAAACCGTCACAATATCTTCAGGAGCTTCGCTTCAAAACACTTACGCATTTAATGTTTCACTTCAGTGATTAGTATGAACAGTAAACATTTAGAAATAGTTATTCTAGGACACAAACATGCAAAGAAGAGCACAGCTAAACCAATCTTAATTCTTTGTAGTGTGAAAGAGGATTTTTGTTCATTTTACAACAATAATTTGCAAATAGTTCTATTTTCGAAAAGAAATTGCATCATAGCACAACAAAGATGAAGTTCTTGCCTGTAAAATAATGGTTCTAACAGAAGGCTGCAAAGTGCCTGTAAGGTAACATCTAAGACAAAACTAACACCACTAAGCCAGCCTTGATGCTTCGTAGAACCAACAGTTGTTTTTGTAGAGCTTAGTACAATCTAGTGAAATAAAGAGAGGTCTACAAACATGAACTTAAAAACACTATTTACACTCACATACCAGCAGCCTTGGCCTGGGCAGCAACACGACCCGCATCTTGCAGCTGGATCTTGAGGAGCTCCATGGGGGTGGTGACTACGATCTGACACAGCCCTGCCAGCCCTCCTGATGCCATCTCCCTGGTTAGGGGCAGCTTCCTGGGGAGCGCAGTGGCCTCAATAATTGGGGGCAGTGGCCTCAATAATTGGGGGCAGTGGCCTCGCCTCAACAACTGGAGGCAGTAACCCAAGTGATTTGGGGCTAATAATTGTCATATTTGGGGCACCATGCCAACTGGAGGCCAGTAATTTGTCATCCGATTGTCCTTTAAATGAGGATCAACTTATGGTCCTCAGTATTTCACCCTTCCTCTCCTCTAAGCCTGAATTTACCCCTATCTTGTACAAGACCAGCCACCTTTGGTATCTTTATTCCTTCCATGCCTCCTCTGAAATGGTCATAACTACAAGTCTTTCAAGCCTCGTTACAAACCACAAGTCAAAGCTTAACCTCAGCGCTAGTTCACCACCGAGTGATGTTCAATCAATTTCAAGTTCCCTCTCAATGTTTCGTTCTCCCAAATCTGATGGGAAAAGTTCAACTATCTGAGACAAATGTGAGATCCTACAATTACTGCACTACAATTACTGGTCATAGATTCCCAGAAAATAATCTTACCCATCTTTGGTGGTGAGGTGATGTCGGAAGAAGTCATTGGCGGTGAGTTTGATAGCCTTCTCTGGAGTGATGAGCAAGATATTAACACCTGAGCCCCGGTACATGCCAAGGTAACCTTCTGAGCGGAATGTTTTCCGGAAACAGTCAAACCTGGGAATGTGTGTAACATTTAACCCTAACAGGAACTTTAATTTGTAAGAAAGTAAGCCACCAAACATCAAGAGTAACTTAGTTAAAAAAATACCATTCATTCAACATTAAAAGATACGCCAGAAAAAGTAAATTTATCTTTGTAGGTCATTTAGACTAGTCAAAATAGTAGTTCTAAAAGCAGACATCACAATCTTGGTTGGTATGACCATGATCAAAACAACCCTGATTGCTGTACCTCACTACACACAACCCTCATTACCTCAAGATATTTAGTCACAGTACTCACAACCCTCATTACCTCAAGATATTTAGTCACAAGATAAGTTGAAAAACCTGCAGTGAGTACAAATTATACCCCAGCAGAAATCAGGTTGCAGCTTCCCTACTAAAAAAAAATGAGACAACTAAACTCTAATGGGCCTCACATGGACGTGTACATGCGCTCTCCATTAGGCCCAATGGACTGGTTCTGGAGCCTAGTCTTGACGAGGTCTAGAGGGAACACACACGTCACTCCAACGATGCCAGCAATGCCACCATTCAGGATCTTTGGTAGCAGCCTGTAATTATTGACATTTATCGAACTCAAGCAATTGAAAATTAATAAATAACTTCTAAAGTTAAAGGTTAATGGCAATCTATTAACGTCTTATAGTTGACAGTTTTACTATAAATTCTGTATTCTATTGTGTACAAAAACATAACATTAAAAGGTATACAGCAGACTATATCAGTTGGTGAAACTAAATATTCAGTAGATAAAGCAAATGCTACTCTATAATTCACATTTCAGCAGAGGGTGATGGGTTGATTTAGTTTAAAGGAATCACAAAGCTACTAGCAAATTTTATATGAATAACCTTACTGTCAATAAATATATAACACTTCATACACACATGAAAATTTTTTATTTATGGTTGGGTGACTATTAATTTCTGTGCACTAAGTACCCAAAATCTAAGATAATCCCTATAAAGTTCATCTAGAATAATTCATTAAGTTCTTTTAATAGCTAAAATGGCCAATGAAAAATTGCTAGCATTTTGAGTAACTTTTATGTCATTAAAACTACACAAATATTAATGCCTTTGAATGAGAATCAAAGCAATGTTTAGGAAGCAAGTTTTAAGGAACAATTCAGCTCTACATATATTAATGGCATATTCCATAATTCAAAAAGCAGAATTTCTGGAAAAGTAGGATATGAAAATGTTCAACAAATTATGAGTCCCTAACTTACATATTAACAGCACCACAGACTTTGAACAAATGATGAACATTTCACATCAATATACTTTCCACTACACTGACTCTATGGACCAACAGGTACCACTGCTCTTGACAAACAACAATAACTAAAAATGCAATAAATGATGATGGAGCAAACAGTACTGAGCTTGCCTCACTGCCTGCAGCATTAGAAGTAATATAGAAGTTCTCATTTAAAATTAATTTGTACATAGAATGAAAGTTGCATACATGTAATAACTTAGAACTAACATGCAAGTAAAGTGAGAGTAACATACAAATAATAACTTAAAATTAACTCGTAAGTAAACACACAAACATGGCAACTCACTTGAA
>VCRD01003438.1:46983-58862 GCA_006783055.1 Trinorchestia longiramus
CTGCATGACGGTGAACTAATATTCAAAGTAACGCTGCATGATGGTGAACTAATATTCAAAGTAATGCTGCATGAAAATGAGCTTACATTCAAAAGAATTCCCACTTCCACAAGAAAACACCATCTTAGTTAAAAAGATACAATTTTCAACATGAAAAAATTGACCCTACCATTTATGATGACATCAGTACTTATATTGTACCTCATCTATATTGATGGTCTATGGAGTGAAATAATGACAAGATGATGGTCATGTAAATAAATAATTCATAATCTTAAAAACTGCATAATTTAAACTCAACTCTTCAATAATCAAACAGAAATGTCATGTCCAATCTACCATCAGTAATGAAAAAAACCTAAATAAGAACATTATTTCCATTTTTATATCTAAAAATATCATCTCACCCTAGGAAATCTCATGCATTCAATTGGAAACAAATGCAATACTGCAAGGGAATTCTGTAGACCAGATGAAACACACAAAAAAAGAGATGAATACAGATAAAAAATATTGAGAGTGAAACTCTTCTATATCTAAAAAAAGAGATAAATTCAATGCCTTCATTGTGACACTGAGATTATGACCAGCAGAAACACTCAGATGCTTGTACAATACAACACAAAACTTGCAGTGCTGATGCTGAGTAACATTTCTATGCAATAATAACATTTACAAATATGTACATATCAACATTGTTTCTATGAATGTATTGAAAATATTAGCCAAGAATTATTTAGCACCACACCAATATGAAGAAACAAAGAGAATAGAATATGGCAACAGGAATGAGATGTTTTGTTTATTCTTGGGATGCTACAAGATCTTTGCATTTTTAGTTAACAAGCATTCAGTAAATATTTAGCATGCAGTTAATGAAACTGTAAAACACTCTAACCCAATGATTATTGGTAATAAATTACTCTGGTCAGTCACTGCCAAAAATAATAGATTATTACTGAATCCTTAAAATTTTATTATAAAATTAATGCCAACAGAATATGTATGAAATTATTGAAAAGAAAGCACACAAGTAGAAGACAGAATTGCAAACAATATAGCCATAACTTCACCAAAAAATGAATAACCAAAAAAACAAGTTGCTAAAACTACACAAAATGATCAGATCACAATGTTTGCTCATGATAACTTACTTAAAACTTTAAAAACAGAAGTCCTTCATCAGTCACAAATGAAATAAATCTTTATTTCAATTCGTGACACTGAAAAACTTTACATTAGTCAGAGCATTTTATATTACAATGGCATATTTTAATATAACTTTCTTAATTTTTACTAATCTATTCAGCAAAAACACAACAAAAGTTTTTTAAAACGAAATGGAGCACCAAATTGAAAAGTAACCAAGCTATGCAGACTTTTTATACTTGGTTAAAAACAAATGCTGCAGTACATACCAGAAATTCAAAAATTACCAATAGAGCTACCATTCATGATGAGCATCTCTTTAGATGAACATTCACTTCAGCAAGCTTGCAGTCATATGTACTTAAAACACAGCTACCTCCATACACATCAAGTTACCATTTCAATCATTCCTTCCATCCCACATTCTTACTATTCCACATACATTCTAATCATTCCTACCATTCCACCTACATTCCCATCATTCCTTCCATCCCACATACTTGCTATTCCACATACATTCTAATCATTCCTACCATTCCACCTACATTCCCATCATTCCTTCCATCCCACATTCTTACTATTCCACATACATTCAAATCATTCCTACCATTCCAATCATTCCTTCCATCCCACATTCTTAACATTCTACATATATTCCAATCATTGCTTCCATCCCAAATTCTTACCATTCTACATACATTCAAACCATTCCTACCATTCCACCTACATCAAGCTATCATTTATGATGAGAAGTTGCTCAGATAAACATTCACTTAGAATAAGGTAGCAGCCATGTGTATACACCCAGAACACAACCACCTGCATGTACACCAGTGCAGTGAGGCAGCCATTTTGCAAGAGAACTCACCAGAAGGGGAAGCCCTGCTGTTTTTGAGCATTTGAGGCCCACTTTTAATTAGGATACAGAGCATGAAATGGCCCACTCTGCTGCTGGCAAACAAATGTGATGCAGCCAAGTGGGAAGCATGGACAAGAATATTAAACCTCACAACTGTAGTAACTCAGATGATGTGGCTAACATGATGAGCACTTTTAATTCTACTCACTACAGGATAGGTGCTTTACATACTAATATTGCTATTACTACAATTTTTTATCAATACATTTTAAAAACATCCATTTGTAGAGACTGCAATTACAATAATGCAGAATGAGTTTTGGCCTTGTTACATGTATGAAATCTGTTTTAGCATTGTTACATGTATGAAATCAGTTTTGGCCATTAAATGTGCAAAACTGTGTTAAACTTTTGCACCAAAAATAAGCCATACTATACTATGTTATATACAGAAGTGTATTATGCACAAAACCCCAAATAAAATATTGAGCCTTATAGTGATTTATAATGGCCAGATATTCACAGTGCAATGTTTTTGTGATTATAAACATTATCACACACCACACACACACACAAAACTATTTTGCATTCTCCAGTCAAGATTACTACCCACCAATATTTTGTGACACAGTTATAGCAACCATTTAACTTGTGAAAATTGATTAATAGAAGCAGAAAACTCAAGCTTAATTACTCAAACTGATCTGCATAAAGAATTTACTTTTTTGTCACATATTACAATTTGACCAAGTTTTTCATTTTTAGGGTATATGCTAATGCTGAACTTCATTCCATCTCTAAATGCTGAACTCTGATCTTCCTTGAGCTCATACAGAACCAATTTATCAAGCTTTTCCACTTCACCAATTTGCTTATGAGTTGAACACTTTAAATTTGTTGCAGAGGCTGTTCAATAATTCAATTCCAACATTCATTATCAGTAGTATTTGGCCATGTCTTCATTATCTTCAAGACTCCCATTACCATAACAGAATTTGTGAAACCTTCTTTGTAGTATCTCATCATTTGTACACCCTTTTTCTGTTCATGCTTAATGTTAAGTAAGCATTATGACTAAGTTTAAACTCATACAAGTGTAGTCAAGACAATTCTACATTTATGTTCATAATTAAGAGATACTTTATCTACAAAGCATATTCTATAAAGATAATGAATAAAAAATCAATCTTACATAAAGTTGCAAGTCTCTTATTCTATGAATGCACTAGAAAATTCATTATTCCATCTACAATAATAACGTTGCATCCTTCATCCAACACTGCAAGATAGTTCATACCAGAGTCCTCTTCAACACCCTTGGCATTCTTTTACTTCTTTCCATACTGCTCACAAACCACACACATAAAGCTCTTTTGTTTGTGCTCATATTTACTATATTCTACGACCAGATGTTAAATTTTTTCTTCTACTCCTACGTATTGTTACTCTCAGACTTAGACTTGATAGCCAGCTTTGGCTATTGTGCCACTGCAGCTGTGGGGTACAGTGGCCATAGACAAACTTGAGGGCCAGCTTGGTCGAGGTGTCTACAGAGAACACAGACTGGAAGTGCATAAGTCAGTCTAGCAAATAGCAGCTCTACATTTGCAATGCATATGAAACAGCATCTAAAAAGATAGGACTCACAGTAGGTTTAGAAGACTTTAGTAGAAAGATCTTACATGGGGCTTGTGGTTGCTGATGGCCCTGGTTATTAATTAGAGTATTGCTAGCCATCATAAGAGGAGGCTTGTGAGAGAGTTGTTTATTAGATTGTAACATGTATTGGCACTGGTATTAGTTATATACATATTAGATATATATTAAAAAGATGTGTGTTGTTGTTGGAGAGGTATTTTATTTAGGAGCTTTATGGGTGATAACAATTTGTATTTTTTGTTGTTACACACTATTAATCCATTTCTTCCAAGCATTACCATATGGTAACAAAATTTTAAACAAATTTTAATCCAATACATTTATAAATTCCTATGTGATTTCGTTTAAACGAGTTCCATTCAAGTTTCATACAAACTTTAGCTATATTCTGATGCAATCAGTTCAGTTGCAAAAATAAAAAGTGAATGTCATATATAAACTTTCAACTAAGTCTGAAAACAAAAAATAACTCTAAAACAAATGGGTTAATAGCAGAGTTGTTTGTTCAATAAAACCACACTACTGGTTATGCTAAATTTTATTATAGGACTATAAATCAGACATTTTATTCAACTAATGCATTAATTTACACAAAATAAAGTATTGACATGGATTTCACATTTATTATGGCTTATTATAACGTTGCCACAAACTGAAAACATGATTTTATCATTACATTATTCTCATATTAATTGCCTCTTAATACACTGCCTACAGATGACAAATTGCTTGCCAAACAACAGGAGCTTCAGTGACTTTTGCTGCTAGTCAAGTTCAAACAAGCAATTCCATCTCCTATTGAAGCAATTTACACCAGAAAGACTTGGCTTTCTGCTTGAAAAACACCTCAGCCTCTGCATTCAAAGAAAAATTCGAACTTGCACTTCAAAAACTTGGAGAAGTGCTACATTTTAAAATAAAATAATAATCCTATATCCCCTTTTATTCCCAATCTGGTTTCTCTTTTTACCCGTAATACTAAATATAACCTTTTTTAATCCAGTTCTTATTAAATTGCTTACTTTATTAAAACACCTGTTTTTTGTGATATTTATTGAAGTCTTACCAATTGTCTTTTCATATATTTTAACCCACTTGCTTTTCTTCACGGTACATCAATTCATTACTTTTTATTCATTTTCTTTGAAAACTATTAATTTTGTTCTACTACACTATTGGTTAATATTATTATCAACTTTGACCTATTTATACGTACTTCCCTTCCCAACCAGGTAATAAAATTACTGTACCTGTTCAAGGTCGGACGAGCTAAAATTCCGGCTTTAGTTTGCATAACCGGTTCAACTCGTCTAAATTAGAACTCCAAAGTAGGACTGCATAGTTAATGCGGTAAAACAATTTTGACGTTTAAATCACGCTTTGCTAAATAGATTTCAAAACTAGTAGAGAAGGGAGAATCACATGAAATACAAACAACTTTTTTATCGGTCTAATGCTCGTAACATAAGCAAAATGAAATAACAATTTTTAATACAATCATGCCCATATATTAATGCATAGATTTTACTTTAATCGAGTAGGTAGTGGTCTGTGCTAGTGATGTACAGGTCGCAGGTTCGAGTGTTTTGGTAGTTCTCGAATTTTTCTTGCTTGCGATATAAGAAGACTAACTGACTGCTTAACTAATTATTTCCTAAGCTTTCAGGCCATTTCTACGTGTCTCTACGAGCCACTACTTCAAGTTGCAATACACAAAGAAAAGAAAAAATAACTTTATTTTCAATCAACTATGCAGTACAGATTGACTGAATGTTTAATTCTAACATCTTAAGAGTAGTACTGATTATCTAAACCATTATTCCCGAACCCTTGTATTGCAACATGAAATAAGAAGCAAGCAAAGAAGCACACCACTCAACCATTGTTGTGACACACAACGGAAACATTCAGTGGAAGCATCATCACTAGTCTTAAAATGTTAGCATTAAGAATTGAAAGCCTAATGTATTTGCACTGTTTAACAGATTAGATATGAAGTACCTTACTCTGTATCGGTTGACATCAATAACTACAGCATGACTTAAATTCACGATTTATATGCGTGTACAATATCAAATTTCTGACTCAAATCTTTGAACAAAAAAATACATTGAACGTTTCTGTAGTTTGATCTTAGCAATTATTAACATTAACCATTAATTTTATGAATATTTCTGATCACATCCTGTAGGCAAGTTTTATAATCTCAAACAGCCTAGGTCACAAATAGCTTGAATTGATACGGATACCTGCATTAAAGATTTAACCAGATTTATCCATGAAAATAATGATGATCTGCCTGAATTTATGTATACGATGTCACAAAAATAAGCTTACCCTATGACTCCCTATCATGTCAACACTAGACTAGGAGGAGTATATTAACGTCTCTATTTATGACATTTAATTTTCTCCTACTTGATATAATTTTCTTTAATTAAACTCATCAGACTCGTGTCTATGTCAACGAGCACCTGAATCAAAATAAAATACATACGTCAAGGGTAGTCCACAGTGAATACATTTTATGGAGATATTTGTATTATACCAACATTTTAAGCTTTTAAAGGGATATATATATATATGTGTGGATATGGTACGATTTTAAACGACATAAATGTCACGTTATGGTAGTTTTATAAGAAGAATAGAAGAAAAATCGCTAATTCTGACGAAATGACAATTCAATCCTCTAATTTCCCAGAGAATCCGAGGCACAACACAAGAATTCCACTAGTTGACACACCGTGATCAAATTCCCGTGTTATTTTTTCATCTCGAACTGCGTCTTGTTAAGATAATCTTCTTTGCCTTCTCTCTCATTCATTCGCCAGTCGACGTCCCATTTCTTAGATTTTAGCAGCTGTAGACAATAAAGTATGTCTTCAACTTCAAGTATTACTCCAGGTATACTTATTATACGAAGACTATACTTCCGTTACTGCTCCTGTACTGAGTTTTGATAAGACATGATATTAGTTATAAGAGTTGAAACACAACATCCACTCAAAGTTATACAAAATACAGAACATACGAAAGTATTGTTATAGTAAATGGATCGAGAAAAATCTAGACACACGTCCGTTGGTGATCTCTTTGCTTGAACAGAGCAACTGGAAATAAATGAAGATCTACACGCCAATAAAACACGCGACAAGGAAACCAAAAACATTTCACTGATGAAATTTTACTTCAACAAAAGCAGGAAACATAAATAACGACACAAAGCGCTTCAAAAAGTGGAAACTGAACAGAAAAAAAACAATTTGCTTACAATAAGATAAGCAATTAAATTAGAAAAACGCACCAACTCAAGTCAAGAAACCCGGATGTAAAAAAATTACCTTACTAGTATACAGGATACGCAATGTTACCAACTTACTCTAAGTGGACGACCACAAACACACACCTCCCCACACCCCCACAGAGAAGGCAAAGCAAGGTCGAGGAACAAATGGGGCACTGAAACAAAAAAGTCCCTCTTCACTGGCCGTGAGTGTGCACTGAGTACATAAAATACTAAAAGCTACACAATAACGCTGGAAACGTGGCAGCAAAATCAACCCTCACATGCACGACCGAAAAGGAACAGATCTTGGTTAATCTGAGAGTGAGACTTAGAAATAGTTTCTTTAATGAAAGGCAATTGCTAATGAAATTCATGACAATGTTTTGAAGCATTCAGATAGTTCAGGGAGACCTGTACTGACCACCATGCATCGTAATAGAAAAAAACAAGTACTCTGTAGACCTTAAGTCGCTTGCACAGCAAGCATAGATACAACACGCTCTGTGACCAAGTCAGATAATTAAACAGAGTACTGATCACCTTCCTTAACCCTTTCACCACCAAATCATTGTCATACTGATCAAAATATTGCGTAAATTACCACTTATCTTTACTAATCTCTATGTGATTTTGCCGTAATTTTGAACGAAACATTTAGAATATGGGAATAAAGGGAATGATTTTTCAAGTTTGTTTGGGACATATTAAGCTAACGGTAGCGAAAGGATTAATATACTTCATGTTACAAGTATCACTCGCTTAATTTTAACGCAGCGCACGGACGGAAGGCTGTCGTGTAAAACAGTACAGAAATCGAGTAACTGAACAAAATGCTACACAGATTGTCCCAAAATAAAGTTAATCGAAATTTTATTGTTATTTATTGTACCTATAATTCCGAGTGAACATCCATGACAAAAAGTTTGAGTCATGCATGCAATAACAGAACGTCTATCTTATCTACGCAGTTTGTATTCTACATACCAATAAATAATAACACAATTTCGGTCAACTTTTAATCATCCCATGTTAAACGAAACCCGCTGGTTGAATGTTAATAACTTGCGAATTAATTGTTCGATTAAATACTCCCTACTTAATTTGATGCAAATCTAATTTCTTAGCCAGTTAATTTTGTTCGTATTGATGATGTTAAATAAATTCAGCCACTTCCATAATTATTTGAAATTATTTACTATTCAAAAGTGCTCCGGATACTCGCACCAACAACCAAAGCATTGCGTATAGAAATTATGTTTAGTGTTTTAACAAGAAATATTCTTCTGCATTAAACCAAAAAGAGAGCATTTAAATCGGACACTTTGCCAGCAAGTAACATTCAGAGTGAGTTGGGATTTTGTAGGACACCTTGTTACTTAAGACTGTACTTATTTTGGATGTCTTGACATAGCGTGCGTTCAGGGCTGGTTCGAGGAACACACGTGTTCAGCCCAGCATTTGTGACGTGTTGGAGCAACACATGAACACATGTGTTCAGCCCAGTATTTGTGACGTGTTGGAGCAACACATGAACACATGTGTTCAGCCCAGCATTTGTGTCGTGTTGGAGCAACACATGAACACATGTGTTCAGCCCAGCATTTGTGTCGTGTTGGAGCAACACATGAACACATGTGTTCAGCCCAGCATTTGTGTCGTGTTGGAGCAACACATGAACACATTCGACGCATTGGAGTTCCCGCTGTGCTGTGGTGCGGCGCGTCGTCTTGTGACATTATTTCAAGCAGAGAGAAAAGAACTTAATGCTGTTAACCCTTATAAGTAATAAGGCACGTTACACCTACTCTCAATACTTGAGTATTCTGCGCGATCTTGGCACTCTAATATTATACTACACCTACTCTCTGAAGTATTCAAGAATGAGCTAAATGGCTCGTTTCTATTGCCTTATTCTATTTGAAGTACACAAGCACGCAATACTAGGACAGGAAAAACAATGTTAAGAGTGAACACGCATCTAGCTTCTGTATGGCAGACACACAAGAACAGATTTTACAGTTGACGACTCTTTTCTTGCTGTCATTTTCCAGCTCGTGGTTGTGAGGTGTACCAGCACTACACAGAACACGCAACGCTTCAATTCTCGAAACTAATATATTATCGAAACGGTCAATGTTTTCCATTAGATATTAAAGGAACTGTCAACAGTCATATTTATCATAAAATATTTAAGAGACTGTCAACAGTCATACTTACCATAAAATATTAAAGAGACTCAAGAGTCATATTTACCATAAAATACAGAGACTGTCAACAGTCCTCATTACCGTAAAATATTATAGAAACAGTCATAGGAACAAGCACACAAATATCGCACCAGTCAACAACAAGAACAACAAGCACAAAAAAAACTTTTGTCTCATTTTATTTTCCTTAATTGAAAAAAGGCAAGTAACTATCATGCAAAACAACGCAACATTCAACTTTAAATAAAACAAAGAAACCGATAACGCCCCTGATGCCCTCAAGGCCATCTTTACGACCTCGTTTCAATAAAGAGTATATAAACTTTCTCTAATACTATATAGAATATATTATAGATTAATTTCAACAATTGAACGATGAAAGCTTTTCATTTGAAGCGAATTTAATACACAAAATGTCCATGAAAAATCTATACATCGGTTATAAATATTAAGTACATTATGTATCGTTGGTACCAAATGTATACATTTGGTATCAATTAAAATGATAGCTTTAAAACCTTGGTATGAGTATCCTTGATACCGATGTATACATTTTTCGTTGACACTTTGCGCGTTCACCTTTCCCTAATATCTTACATGTGTGAGAATTCATTCTTACATTTTACAGGAGATGTAGATAGTACTTAATATATTTTCTTAATTGCAACAAGCAGGCTTACTTAAGAAATCTTTGGGATGGGGTAATTTTTTCAATCTAAATAAGGTTACACGAGGCACGCCAGTAAGAAAACGGTGGACCGCTGGGACAAGGTGGGTGGTGTGTGGTAACAGTTGCAAATCGTTGCCAGATTATCCTGTGTTAGGCAGTAAACATTTTTGTGAAGCAAAAAATAACAAAATAAAAATTGTTCATGACCCCGAAAGTGTTCGCGTACCACCTGGAAGGCCCTTGCGTACCACTAGTGGTACGCGTACCACAGTTTGGGAACCACTGACATAGAGCACAACAATGCAGACATACAAAATAAAAACTTACAACTACCTGAATGAAATAGAAAACTCCTTCAGCCTGATTATATTCTACGCTAGTTGTTGATTGCAGTCGTCATAAATAGTCACGTATGGAGTAAGCAAGAAATTTATTAGCATTTACCATGCTTTATCTCATACTCCCATTTCACCAATAAAAAAGTGCAACAAAAAATAACAAAAAACAGTTATCCCACAGACTAAATTTCCTTCCATTCCATCCATCACGAAATATTTACCAAAAATGGGTAAAATTCTCCAGCAACTTGCGCCTAGTCGGCGTCCAGTTTCAATGGTCCTGGAAGCCCGGCATAGGATAACGCAAGGCAAAGTCGTTCACCTCGGCACGAAGTTCATGAATTTGAGTGACGGTATCATGATCCTGTTCACACACCACACAGAAGTCCTTGAATTTCTTGGAGCTTGCTTTAGGTTTGGCGGCCAGCACGATCTGCGCCGCCCTGTCCACCAGCTTGGCCACCTCCACGAAGTCTGACTCCGAGAAGTTGCGTGAAGTCAACGCCGGTGTCCCTGCATAATTTTACACAATTAAATGAAGTAGATATTTTCTCGTGTCAGTGTCTACCCTTAGTTCAACCAAATGAACTTAAATGCAGAAGATGTGCTCAGTGCTCTCAGTTTTACCAAATTAAATAAAAGACAAAACATTTCAGCCTTCCAGGATCTACCCTAAATTATTCTACCAAATTGAATAAAATTCCTCACTCTAGTATCTAGTTTCTACCCTCAATTCTACCAGATTGAATAAGACATACTACTTCCTCACTCTATTATCTACCCTCAATTCTACCAGATTGAAGACACATTACTTCCTCACTCTAGTATCTACCCTCAATTCTACCAGATTGAAGACACATTCCTTCCTCACTCTAGTATCTAACCTCAATTCTACCAGATTGAAGACACATTACTTCCTCACTCTAGTATCTACCCTCAATTCTACCAGATTGAAGACACATTACTTCCTCACTCTAGTATCTACCCTCAATTCTACCAGATTGAAGACACATTACTCCCTCACTCTAGTATCTACCCTCAGTTTAAACAAAGTTAACACATCAAGACAACGCACGGAAGGCATTACATGTGCTCAGCCAGGCTGCCACCACCTCCTCACAGTCACAAAGTTTGCCAGAATAATGAAGCGTGATTGGTAAGTCAGTACATCATAGAGCTGATGACCCTGCATCACAAAGCTTATATCTACTTCTTTTCATATTCTCAAGAATTCTGTTTGATATTCTCAGGAATTCTTTTCATATTCTCAAGAATTCTGTTTGATATTCTCAGGAATTCTTTTGATATTCTCAAGAATTCTTTTGATATTCTAAAGAATTCTTTTGATATTCTCAAGAATTCTTTTGATATTCTCAGGAATTCTTTTTGATATTCTAAAGAATTCTTTTGATATTCTCAAGAATTTTTTTGATATTCTCAGGACGGAAGAGAACACAAGAGGCAGAAGATGGAAGACCTGCTACAGACGGCACAGCATGTGCAAAAAAGTAACGGAGTGAGCAAACAAACAGCAGCACTCTTGCAGCATGCCTCTTGCAGCATCCTCTTGCAGCATCACTCTTCCAGCATCCCTCTTGCAGCATCACTCTTGCAGTATCACTCTTCCAGCATCCCTCTTCCAGCATCCCTCTTCCAGCTTCCCTCTTGCAGCATCACTCTTGCAGCATCACTCTTGCAGCATCACTCT
>VCRD01003439.1:2560-16254 GCA_006783055.1 Trinorchestia longiramus
CCCCAGTTGCTGCTTGGCCCCCAGTTGCTGCTTGGCCCCCAGTTGCTGCTTGGCCCCCAGTTGCTGGTAGGAGCCGTTATGCCTCCTACATGAGGGCCAGAATACCGCTGCTCGTGTGCCATTGTTTTGCAGGGTGCTGGCTAACCTGTACGGGACGCCCGTATTCTGCCACTGATGAGCGTCTTGGTTTAACTCTTCCAGTACATTGCAGTCGTAGCTAATTTCTTCTTAAAAGCATCATAACCTTTGTATTTTCCTAGTTAGAGCCCTAGGTGTTCCGTGTCTGAAAACACCATTGCTAAAAATGGTTGCTGAAACTTTTTAAAATTCCCATTTTTGTGTAAACGACACAATGGACAAAGTTTAGATCTAGTTTGGTGAAATAGGTTCACAACTTACGAGTTAAATTATCACCCCATTGCTGTTAGGTTAGTAACGTGATTTTATTACATAGGTGGGCCTGGGTTTCACCTTGCTCAATTGAGAAACAATCAGCTTTGTAATTAGATGACAACCTCATGATGGTTTTTTCGGAATCATGGTCTGTCTTCTAAAGAATAAATGAACTCTGTAACTATCTCCCTTCTTCCTTGTGTCATGGTCATGTGTTCCATCGATGATGTCCACCACTGTTTATGAAATTTGTCAACATTTCATTCATTACCCAAAGGTTAACCAAAAAGATATGAGCAAGAACAATCGCTTTTAACTGTACCATTTTTATTGATTAAAATTTAAACAAAGCACCAAATATATATATATATATATATATATATATATATATATATATATATATATATTTAGAGACGAACATCTCTAAGTACTTGACGTTTCGATCTTCTAGGTCGAAAGGTACTGTTTGTATCACCACTGTTCGTACTTGCACTTGTGTTAGCTTTTCTTCACTCTGTTCGTCTAATGAGACTGAAGTGTTTGATTGCCCTTCTCTATACCTCGCTCACATAACGAGACTAGGCCGCGTGTTTGTGCGACTGTTGTGGTGTGGGGTGGACCGTTAGAGCGCCACCGTGTAGTAGTAGGCCAAGTCGACGCCGGCCACCGTCGCAAGACCTACTTAGCTCGACCTGCTCGACCACCTTGTGGTCACCGCTAAACGTGGCTCTGGTGCCGTCCTTTCAACTTGACGAGCTGGAATTATTGATGTATTGTTCGGTGCTTTTATAAAACAGTCCTTTCGAGCACTTTGTCCTGGTAAATCACGACTCGCACACCGTACAATTTCACGACCTGAAGATGCTGAGCTTTAATTAAAGCACCGATGAAAGGCCGACATCACGAAGATGGGCGTGCGTTTGTATGTGTATGGATGACAAACTCAAGTAAAGATGTTGTTTCTCAGACCTGTTTTTACCAATTGAATGCGGTTTAACTAAAATTGCAGCGCTTTTCTTGTAGGTTAATTCAACTCTGTGTGCATTGACCCATTACAAGTAATTCACCAGTATCGATATTTTATTTTCTAATGGACCTGAAATGATAAAGTATTTTAATTTTCACGTGATATTTTTAGTTTAATATTTTATTTATGTGCCCATATTACAAAAATGTTAAGCTTGACTGAAATTACGTTTGTTTCGGACCAAAAAAGAATATAACGTACACTTGAAACTTGTTAATTTTATTTTACAACCTCTTGAACCTATTGAGCATAGAGTAAAAAAACAGGTTAACAATCATGTGCGTGCTCTTTTACTATAGCGCTATCGACTTCAACGAGTAAATTTAATTTCTGCAACAAAAACATCTAGAACAATGGCCATCATATGTGCAAATTAGCTTCCAGGGCTGTCGTTACCGGCCATTGGGGTGTGTGATTCCAATCCTCGTATGACATGTTCATTGTTTAAATTTTCGGGGGTATTTTTTAAAAGAAAACTAGGAGCGCTAGTGGCACTACGTGTACTTATTGTAAATAGCTGATTTTTGTGAAAGGAAGATGTTTTCAGATCAAGCATTTATCTAGTTATCTGTATTTGGAATACTTCTTTATAACATATTTGTACGAATTTACATGCTATGATGCTTAGAGGGTGACGTATCCATACAAATATTAATAACAATTCAAGGAAATTTGATCATAATGTTGGGAGTCTTTTTTTCTATGAAAAGATTCTCGATGTTTTGATTGCTGATAGAAAACGTATGTCGTTTATGTTTGGATGTTCTCATAATTTCTGGGTCTCGTGCGACGCACTCGGAAGAAAGAAATTGTTGGTCCCTGTGACTTTCGTGTAATTTCTTTTCAGTATTTTAAAATTCATACATTCGCCTGACGATGATGCCGGCGTATTTTCTTTAAGAAAATGAGAACTTGTGTGCGTAGTTATTTTTGTGGGATGGTAACGCTAAGATTGTTAGTTGCCTTTCCTATTTTACGCCTTATAGCACTGGCTAATGTTGTTTTAGGGTTTCTCAAAAGGCGTGAAGTATGTGTGCTCTACGCTTCTTCTAAAGTGAATTAAATGGTAAAAATACGTCTCGCGCAGTCAGATTCGCGTCAAGGAATCTCTGTTCTTCTCTACTGATGAGGTTACTAACTCCCGTATTTTTGCTAATATTTCTGTATTTTTTACCTAGTATTCACATGGAATATTTCACTAGATCAGAAATCGTGTCGTGGAAGTGATGAACTAAGCGACATTCGCGCCGACAGATCCAACAAACGTGAGATGCATCGGGTGATGTAGCGTGACGCATGTTTGGCCAAAAAATTCGAAGCGAGGAAGATCATCGACCCTCAGCAGGAGAATGTGTTCATGTGTTGTCTCAGGCGAGTTTGTCCTGCTCACTGCAAACAGGTGAACGGTGTGGATCCAAACCGTGGTCCCGTCGCTCTGGGTACTGTTTCTGCGCTCGTGTGCTCTTCTCTATGAAACACTCAATATTTTGGTCCCTATTTTAATGTTTGATTTTTGCACTTTATTTTGCAAGGAAGGTATCAAAACTTATTTGAGAACTTTACTCATCATGAAGAAGGAATCAAGGTTATTTTGAAATTATTTTGAAATTAGGGTAAGAATATTAGGGCAGCCTTGGATCTCAAGGGCAGGAATGACTTGAAAATCCTCAAAGTAAAAATTGAAATGAAGTGAAGAAGTTTGACCCAACTTTAGGATATTTTTAAGCCTTTTCTTCATTTTACTTCCGCTTCGTAATATTTGGGAGCATTTTATGTTTTTCAATTTGATAGAAGTTTTGGAAAGTCAAATACATGTGATAACTTTTTTAACGAATTAAAAATTGTATAAATACTTGCACTTTACGACTAGTTTATTTTCGAGTGCTACGAATTGATCACATGTCCTACAAATTTTGCCGTACAGCCCTCGCACAAACCTTCCCTCTATTATTATCTCGCTTTGAACACTACAATTATTTTAAATTGACAAGCAGCGTTTTACGAGTCTAGTAAAAAAAATGAATACTGGTCTCCACCGCGTGTGTGTGTGCCATAGTACCTGTACAGCACTAGAATGTATGAAGTGTTAACTGATGTTAAAAAGTCTGCCCGAGCTGGCTCCTCATTCATGCGCGGCAGTGTTGCGTATTTTAAACATTCACCACTACCATTATGACTAAACTGAGAAAAGAATTCAAGTATTTTTATTGGTTAAATAATGCTGGTAATACATTAATGTTGTAGTGGCGTATTAAAAATATTCACCCCTAATTTTATGGCTAAACTGACTGAAGGATTAAAGTTCTTTTATTCGTTAAATAATGCTGATACATCAATGCTACGACGTAACGGATAGATTGCTTTCTGAATTGTGAGACCTTCGGCGCGGTATAGTCAGTCACTAAAGTGCCAGCTAACTTCTTGGATATTACTTGTATTTTATTTATTGATTATCGTGTTGCAACTTTACCTAAGGTGAAGCGAGTAGAAGTAATAAATCTCCTTTCCGTTCAAGGCCTTTCGTGCTTAAAAACAGCGCGTAAAATCTATTTGTAATATTACTACGAAAATGAATTGACCATTTTTTCTTACGCAATATCTTCATTACTTCCCAATTTTGGTATCTTAATTTCCTGTATTTTAGTGGATTCAAGGTTGATACCTCATAGTGTTTAAGAATTTAATTTTATCCTCGCCTTCATGTTTCGCGTTGCATATTTGGCATGTATGTATGATAAAGTTTCTTGATCGTCAAAGTATCATGAGCTACCATAAGGGATTTATAAAGAATGCGGTTACGATCGTATTTCATTTCTCAGGAGCTCATATCTTTCTGTGTTTACTTTTCTCAATGTACATGCAGCTGCAATCCCGTACTAAAGTCTCAAGCTAAGCGCATGCTAGTATTTGCTTAAAGCTTTCCTGTGCACGTTGCTTGCGTGAAGTTTATCCTGCTGGTCCTTGTATGTGTTAAAATGCTGCTCATAATTTCTCAGTATTTATAGCCAATGTCCAGCCTTCTCTTCAAAATATACAGAGAGTAGAATTATTGCTTTGTGGTGTGTTATTTCCTCGAACGCAGTACCTCTATGACGGTGCCTTCTGATTTCAATACGGGCAGAAGCTTAGATGTGCCATGGCATTTGCATTTTTTGCTCTGCAGCGTAGTATCTGGCGAGCACCATTTCAAGCATTCTACTGGGTGAGCATTGGCTGTAAATTCAGATTCTTGTAAGCTGAGAACTTTTCTGTTGACCTTTAACATTTTTTTGTGACCGTTTGGAGTAGGGCATTAGCTTGATACGTGCAATTGATATTCATGCACGTGACTAAGTTGAATGTAAGCTTACTTCATCCGAAGTTATGATGGTTGTAGCAGTTGTAATATTAAAGGTTTGTAATTCTTGATCGCTTGATCTTGCCTTCACACAGTAGATTTAGCGAAATCAACTCCCTAGCTTACCATTTAGTTCTTCGGACTTGAGCGTTATACTTAAGCGTCATTACTTCTTCCGGAATTGCGCGATATTTTTACGAGGTTTAAATTACGTCCATGGTCGACACATAATCTTTTCATATTTCTGACCTTGCTAGGATAAACTCGTGCAAAATGTATCCCGCTGATCAAAAATCCACATGTGTTTTCATGCACGCTTGAACCCGAAAATCGCTAATTTTGGTGACTTTCTCCAATATCCGTAGATGTCTCGCAAGTTTCATGATAATATCTGGAAAAGTACAGTGTGTCGAGCTGCGTACACGCCTTTATCGCTTCTTTGTGAAAAACATCGTCTGAAGCAGGGAAAGTTCAAGGCCACAGCGCTGCGTGTCATGGCATAGGGGAGTCCTGAACGTAGGTATTTTACTCCATTTCATTTTACTGGTCCTTTTCTGTGTGATGGTTCCTGTTCAACGATAAATTGTTTTTCTTCCGACTGCAAGAATTCCTTGTCTCTGCTCACATAATTTTTACGATTATTGCTTCTTTTCATGTTTTTTACTTCCGTCATACTTTTCTGTTGTCGTAAAATATTGTTTTGCTCATCTCTAAATATCCTGAAGCCATATTTTTCTTACGAAGGTTCTACTGAATTTGGTTCATTTGGTGTTAAACAATAGATCATGTAAAATATGGATAGAAAATGTGTATTTTAGTAAGAGTATTTATTAGCTCCTCTGTGATTGGAACATGTGCAAAAAACGGTTAGTAGACATAAGTCATAAACATTGTTTTTTTGTAGTAGGATCTACATTTTTTCAAACAATTTCATGATTGTAAATTCAAGTACTGTTCATTCATGAGTTTTATTGAATTAATGTTAGACACTCACGTTCACTTGATCTATTACACTCCAGAATTGTATGGTAGCAAAGCGAACTTGACCCTAGTACTGTGACCTGGTTTGGAAATGTCGTGCCATTGAGAAAATCACGGTGATTATCTTGTTTCATGTGTGTACTTCTATCATCTGACAGAATTCTCAGTATTTCTCGTTTCTGCAGGAATTTCTGTTCGCTCTTTATTTGTTGCGTGTTTCTGGCTTTGTGTGAGGAATGAGAAGGACAAATTTTTGTTTAGATTCTTAAACAAAATCTCCCTCTGGTCGGAAACAAGTTGCTAAATACAACTTTTGACGTTGGTTGCTGCAGGGGGAGCAAGTCTAAAAATTAAACTTGTGCATTAAGCTTTCAACGGTGTACATTTGCATTTCAACACAGTAATATTCGTTGCATCTTACTGGCAACTTGAACGTCCGCAAAATGTGTTTTTTAGGGATTTCTTGTTTTTTGAAAAGAATAGTTATATGTCCATGCAAAATAGATTATTTTTACCGATATTTACTGAGTATTCAAAGTAATGCGTCGTGTTCTTTCCAATTTTATATCAATCACTGAACGTAAACTTTCTTCGTTCTTGAGGACGTTTGATGATACGTACTTTGTTCTGTATTTTCCCCTGCTTTGAGCTATTCTTTGTGTGTAGCTTAGCGCTGTGAGTGTTTTGCTGCCATTAACGTGGCTATTGTTGTTGTTTGGTGTGCGTAAAGTCGCGTCAATGCCTTCCTAACGTGGCCTCGTCATTAGCAATTGGTTCTGCCCGCAAGATAGAATCTACAGCACGGCGTAGCGCTCCAATACAGCGCCACGCCGCCTGCGCCCGTCATCACGATCCTTTCAGTTGGAAAACTCATTCCAGCTATTTCAGGTATTTTCAGGAACGAAAATAAAAAATTTTCTAAAATTTATTTCAGGAATCTACTTCTGAAGAATTCGTCAAAACATTCATTGTAGAATGACACAGATTGCCGATACTGTTGTTTTTGAAATGGAAGTTTTTGATAGGTAGCAATAATATAGGCAGTGGCACTGCACCATGATTCTAATTTTTAGTTGGTACCTCGAGAACACATGCAGAGCTCCGATAATTGGAAAAGGCGTCTCCACATGACGATGATTGCTTGTGTTCAGTGTGTGCTGCTTGTGTGTATCGTAGACTGTAGAGCACTGGTAGCTGGACAGTGTATAATTTGGAAGCATTGGAGGATACTACTTATATAGCGCTATTCTTCCTTGGAATACTTCAAGCAAACTATAAAGTGTGTATTAAATAAAGCCTAAACAGTTACGCGAAAGATATTTAATTAATATTGCATTAACGTTTCTCTTAAGTTGGTCAGTTTCGTCCCTTTCGTTTTGGATAATTCGTTAAAAATATAACCCTGGATTTCTTCATTAATGGACTTGTCTCTGTAAAACCGAATCGTAAAATTTAACGTGCCTCTTCATACCACTATGGAAGTATATTTAAAATGGATATTACGTCATATTAAAAGACCGAACTTTGCTAAATGCAAGACTCACTGTACATAGAAGAGACTGAGAAGATAGATTTATTTAACATCTCGCTCATAAAGCTGTCACGTGAAGACAAAAGAAACGTGTTGACGTTCGGTCATCGTAAGTTGGGGACACCATGTATATTTTGAGTTGGAGAGACATTTCCAACATTTGAGTTGGAGAGACTATAGTGTACATATGTGTTTGCACACAGATGATAATCATCAACAGAATGTTTGGTATACATAAAGTTAACTGCTAGACGAAATGATAATCATAATAGAATGTTTGGTATACATAAAGTCAACTACTAGACGAAATGATAATTTTATCTATGAATGATCACTTTTGGAACACCATACCCGGTTAGATTACGAATAAGGAAATGAGTACCTCAGCTGCTTTTAAATATAATACTTTTGAAGAACTTTTCTTTCTACAATCCTTTAAAGACTATGATTTAAATAATATTTGGTCACTGGAATCACGTGTGAAAGGGGAATTTTCTTGAAGGTTGCTCAAAATAATCCCATAAGCAATAACTGACCCTCTTGATTTCCCGAAAGTGAACGTATATTCCGTAGTGGTGTCGGAGCTGCAGTTTCAGCAAATTTAGTACCTTTTGTTCATTCGCTTCTTTTGATTTACTAATTTCATAAGTGACGCTTACTTAAGAAATTTCTATAATATGACGTACATTACGTCCACAAAGCTGTTCATTAGTGTCGCCAGTATGTCCCCCGTTTCGAAGTCAAGAGAAAGGAGTAGGAATTTTGCTGTCGGAATCTTGTTTGAATAAGAGTATAAAATACTTGGCTTCAAGCGTCAATCATTAATGCTGATAGACAATATTATCATTACAAGTGCACGTAATGACGCGTGAATATTTAATTGGTTAAACATAGACATAATTTAGTATTTATCATTGTCCCATGTAGAACATTGTCCATGATGTATATCATCGCAGTAAAAGTAGCCAGGAAGCGTTAAAACTTCGAAATATGCTCTGTGACGCACATTACATCCTTTTCACTCACCTCTCTGTAAAATAAAGTGGATTTGGGAGGATTTTCTGCCTAGACTTCTACGGAGCCTGAACTGTGTTCCCGTAAAACCAGTTTGTGTGCCGTGCAGCAGTCAACCGCTCGGGGAAAAAAGCCTCAATAAGAAGCCTGAGCCTTGTGCTTCTAGGGCATCAGTTACTGGTTATACTTAGTGTAATACATGCATTGCCAACTTGGCTGAAGATTTGTTTCTACTCTTGTTTGAAATCTCTTTTGAAAGAAAATAGGAGAAATAGCGAAATAAAGCTTCAGTCCAGCGTCCGCGAGAATGAGTACAACTCTCACAAGAATGAAACGGAAGACAGCAACGAACTGACAAAGGATTGCTGCATTGTTATTAGTGTAGGCAAGCCCAGAAACTAGCCTGTAATTAATATGAAAGGATCGGGTGAAGAAAGAATGAGACGCGCATCGCATGACAGCATGCAGTGCTGGGGCTGCAGGCAGGACTTGGTATGCGGCGGGTCTCTCTTCCATCGTCTGGTGATAGACGTGCCAATATTGGCGGCGTGCGAGATTTTGGTTGACGCCAGTTTTAGCAGGCGCATCTGCGTATGCCTGTGCTGCTCGCAGAGTTTGGTTAAAGCAATTTCTGTAAATTTTCCTACCTGAACAGAAGTTTTAGAAACTGATGTTAATACGCAGCTATGTAGGTTCATAATATCGTTGAAGGGTTTTCTTGTTTTCTAGCGTTTGATTGCCATACCGTGGAATAACTAAACCAGGAACGGAATCAACTTCAGGAAGGCACAATTCTTGGCTGGACGCTTGCTCCAGCACACACACACCTTGCAATTCTCATCTCGCTTGCCTCTCATTTGTGCTGACGCCGCCATCGATGTCCAGTGATAGTTGGGCACCTGTAATGTGTGTTGTGTTGAACTTGCATCTGTTGTTCACTTCCCTTGCCTTCTCTTGTCATTGCGTTGGCTGTTTTACTCTTCCCTTCGAAGTTCGGTCACTTCTTTGCGATAACTTCAAATTGGAGGTTCTGTAATTGTCCTCTGGTTTTTGTTAGTACGGTATATTGGTTTTGATATCTTCATACAATGCTTCATCACGTGTCACCTCTTACTGTTGCCCGGGAGAGTGCAGTCGTGTGTAGCTGGTGCTGCTTTAGCTGCAGTTGTGAAACTGTTGTTTCGTATAGGTAATTCCAGCACAAGCTGCTCCACGAGCATGACAAGACTAACAGACTTGACATTACTTGTACTTCTAGCGGATGAATTTTGTAATTTTTCTCGTCTTTGATATAATCAATACTTGATCGTTGACATTTTAAAAGTGCAGAGATTATCCTCATGTCAGCCTTGGTGCGTGTATGTGCCAAATACAGTACAGTATGCCAGTGTTATACTGTATATACTGGCATTTCCTCTAAGCTCAGGAAGGAAGCAATTTATGAGAATGTTGGGTCAAGTCTTTGTCATTATTTCTTCATTTGTGTTTTATTTTCTGACAGCTACTTCTGTAACAGCGGATGCAGCTGTCCAAACTGAACAGTAAAAACATCTGTACTCAGTGAAGTGTCGATGTTCATCAGTAAGCTCACATATACAGGGTGTCTCAAAAAAATGTACTCGCACTTTGAATGACGAGAAAACCTTTATATATGAACATAGAGTAAAATGGAACATCTTCAAATACAGAAGACAAATGTGATTGAAGAATCATGTTGGCAAATGCTCAAAACAAGGAAGGCCTGCAACACTAAAATGCAGCATGTTAGGGACAGTTGAAGTGTGAGTACAGTTTTTTGAGACACCCTGTACCTGTGACGGTAATTTCTAAAGTGTTTTTCCTCATCATATTTTAATGTTCTTCATCGTCGACCAATTTGAAATTATTCTAGATGATTTATAAAACATACATAAGTTCTTATTTTAACCGCACATATGCTTATAAATTCAAGGCGTAAGTCGGTGATGTTTCACACACGAGGTAAAATTAATGCTTTATTTCTTAGAAAGGATGCATCCACACATAAATCTTGACAAACTTTCAACATCCGGGGCTCGAGACGAAACCAGTTGTTGAACGCCATTTGAAACCGTCAGAAGTTGCGTGAACATCACATTAACTTATTCATATGAAGAAAATATCTTTATTTCATGCAGGTATACACAACATATACAGTAGAAGTCTTTTTAATCGGCACCTTTGGGACTTTGCATTTGCCGGTTAATATCACCCAAGTAACCACAAACAATTCATACACACGCTAGACATAAAAAGAAAACAATATCAATTATTTAAAGCAGTTAAATAAGAAAAAAACAATGAATAAGTACATAAAGCTTGGCCAGTGAGTGCCGGTTTAAAGGAATTTTACTGTACGATGGTTTTTAAATTCTAAATACTAACCTCTTGAGACTAGCGATCATTCTTCCAACGACTGCTTTCATCGATCTTTGTGGCTTGAGGTACACTCGAAGATTGCTATTTTCACCCTCATTATTTACATAATTATTTATTTGTAGTATTTTTTTAGAACATTTCTTCATGATTTTCAGTATTGTCAGTTATTATCATGAGTATGATTGACGTTCTTCTGCAAATATGATTCTTTAAATTTTAAATTATGACTTTAATTATGACAAATAACGAGGCTTAAGTGTAGAGGCTGATTCTGTGGGGATATGTTGAGGTGATCTGGAAGTTTGAGGAAATATAGGTAATTAAAGTCCGTCAGTCTGTCAGCCAATCTGGTTCCTGTGTCACAAGCAGAGAAATTTGAAGGGTTGCATGGGGATTAGAACCTTCGAATTCAGAGACTGGCTGCATAAACACATTACTAATTACTCTGGTACAGTGGAAACTATAATAGAAGGAATATTCTCCGTATTTTCCAACATTTTTACCGGAATCATAAAAACGATAATTATTATGTGGGAATTTTTGAACCAGTGAAAGAAAGACACTGTGAGTGCGTTGATATTAACGCTGAAATTGATTTGTTTAAAAAAGTGCAATGCAAGTCCTGTTTCTTGAAGATTGTTGATGCCGTCAAGTTTCAGCGAAGGTACACTGATCTCGAATAAAATGAACATCCGTCCAATAAACCTGTTCGTACATCAACCTTGTGCAAGGTTTTCTTTTACATTACCCCACCTACAATTTTTTGTAAATATTTGTTTACTTCGATATTTTATCATTGAAGTGCTTGTTTAATGTCATGGTATGAATTTATCGATTTATTTGAAACCTCTGGTGTGGTATAGCACGTCAATAGAACTAATACAGGAGCATATAAGAAAGTTTTAGAAAAACTTGAAATTTTCTAGAATCAGTGCTGATGATATTGCTTTCTTATCAAGATAGAATACTTTTATAAATTTTCAGAGTTGAACCTGTACATCTGTTCGTACTACTCTCGAATGAAACGACCAGGCCAATGGAGAAAACGGTCCATTTTCTGCTTTGACCTGTTCTCGTTGTCTCGACTCAAAGCTGTTAGCATGGCAGTAATTTATTCTGACGTTATTATGTAATTATTTCCTATCAAGTAGGTTACACTATCTGTTGTTCCAGTGACAATATGCTACTGGCTGTGTAAAAAAACACATGTACAGTCACTGCGTTTGACGGGCTGTTGTAATGTCATTTATAATTCAATGTTATTAATTTTATAGAATGTTTTTTGATCATTATTATTGAGGAGCAACGTTGTTGTTGTTTCCACTGCTTGAAGTTAAGAAGCCGCGATGGAGCTGTCGACTTTTCGTTCACACCGCTATTTGTGTCGCAGGTGTATGAAGGATGTACAACTATTGATAAAACGCTTTCAAATTACGTTTGTTGTTATTATGCATCAACGTTATTTTATATTAACACTTGGGCGTTGCCGAGTAAACCCACTTCAACCTTCAAAGATAACTGTCGCGATTGCATTCGATGTATTTCTGTGTCAGATAGTGAGGCAAGCATTTGCATTGCTTGGTGACAGTCAAAGGCTGTTGGTTTACACAGCGAACTGTTTGTTATTGTATGCTGTACGGCGAGCTCTTACTAATGAGCTCCATTTGCATGTTAGTTCAGATGTGCGCGAAACGGTACCAGCTTACGTAACACCTCACACGTGTGTGTCGTCCGCTGGTAGCATAGTGCATACTCGTACATCCAGCATTTTCTTGTGCTTCACTACCAAAAAATTTTGCTCAGTACACAATTGCAACCAGGGCTGAGATGAGCAGTTTGCGTACACTGCTTTTGAGAAACTGACAGGCACAATTTCTCTTTGGTATTTTATTTAGCAGTTGAAATGACGCAATACCATGCATGTCTGAGGTGCAGCAAGACTTCAATTTATCACCCACGTCGTGGGAGGCTTGCTACGACGAAGAGCTTATCTCTGTAATGACTCCAGTTAGGTTTCTTCTTTGCACGCCGGGAAAGCTTGAAACCACTAGGCGTGCTTCAGTGGAGGTACGTTTCATCATTGTCGAAGAGGCCGTGTTCGCCTCAGAAGTTGCTCAGCATCTTAGGTTGTACGTCTGATGGTGCTGCCATGCAGCGAGTCCTGTGAACTTGTAGTGTAGCTGTCCAGCGTGAACTATGACTAGAGATAGCACAGCCCAAAGAACGAAGTTTCTTCTACGTGTGGTTTCAGTCGCTGTTCAGTTCCACCAAGCAAGACTATCATTAACTTGAAGGATTCTCTTTGTTATGCGAGTACAGTTCAGCTAAGCTAGGCTGTCTTGTAGATTTCTTTAGAAAGACTAGTGCCTATACTGAAGGTTTTGAACTTGTTTGCTTAAAACATGCTGTTACTTCTTAAATCACTGATTATACACGCATCAAGTTGCAAAAAAGTACGAGTATGTGTCTTATTGTGTCATATTATTCTACTGTATCTCATCGTATGCTGGAATACATGATTAGAGATCGCAATTCATTAAACTTAGGATTTGTTTGAAGACTCGTAGAGCTATAATTTTGTTCTTGGCAGCCCAATTTTTTTTTATTCTGTATTTTCATCAAATTTGGCCACATTTTCTAGCGCCTAATTTTTCTCATTGTTGCATGTTCATTTGAATTTCCTTCCCGTATTTGAGTTGGCCCCGCTGCTGCTGCTGCTGCTGTCGCTGCTGCTGCTGCTGCTGTCGCTGTCGCTGCTGCTGCTGCTGTCGCTGCTGCTGCTGCTGCTGCTGTCGCTGCTGCTGCTGTCGCTGCTGCTGCTGTCGCTGCTGCTGTCGCTGTTGACGGTTGAGCAAGAACCGGCTGCGGCCCCTGCGTCCTTGGAAGCTGCACTAATCCTTCGAGAAGCGAGCGGGCATCAGGCTTGTGATGTTCGATTGCAGCAGCTGCAACTTCAATAGCATTGTGCTCTAACCAACAGAGTTTCAGTCATTGCAAAGCTTCATTACATTGAT
>VCRD01003439.1:20275-37610 GCA_006783055.1 Trinorchestia longiramus
CTACGTCGATTGAATCTCGTTTATCTTATTTTCATTCACCATTCATCTATAGTGTTACTTCTCAATCGGCATAGGAACTCATTGGTAGGAACAAAGGCTGTTTGGGCGTTCAGAAGACTCTTACTGATGATGTCCATAAAAATATTCCTGTGAGATCGTGTTCTTAAGACCGAAAAAAGACTAAAACAAAATAAACAAAATCGAAATTATGAATTGGTATTTCTGGTGTGCTGCCCTTCTAGAGTCGTGTTTCCTCTTTGTTATTGCGAAGAGATCACAACCTTTTCACTTACGTCTACATGTCTACAATTTTTGTTAGGCTTTTCTCACCAAATGCACTTGTACTACCGCTCTTCTGTACATAATATTAAACTTGAAAAGTGTACCTGTATTTTTAGTACCATGAATTGCTCAAATCGCTTTAACATCTGATTTGTCTGTTTAATAATTTTATTTTTAATTAGCCGAGTAATGTAGTATGAATATAATTTCCGTTCGTTGGTTTCGAAGTCGTTCCTACTTTTTCACGACTTGAGTACATTTCATGATTAACTAGAACTTTTAAAATGATTTCTTACATTCGGAGGCCATTTCTGGCAAACTTGTCACATTCTTGGTTCAAAAAGCGATGGATTTCTGTAGGCACGTTATTCTGATGAAGACAAGACTCTTCCCCAGTATTATCTTCCCTATAACATCGTGTATGAATCTGTTTCTGAAAGAATTTTAAGAACTTTTGTAGGTTTCTACGACCTTTACGCTTCAATATGCATTGTATCGGTCCACGAGGCTTGTTAGCTACACCATTCTTCCACTGAATCTTACCACCAGTTTGGTCGACTGGTGAGCGAACTCGCTTACGATGCGAGAAGACCCGGGTTCGAGGTCCGCTACCGCGTTGGTCAGTTTGTGTATGACCATCGCTTGGCTAGAATTACGGCATGGGACTTGGGTACCAATACAAGAATGGGCCAAAAGGCTCGTTCCTATCGCCTCATTCTATTCTATTCTACTGTGCGGCCCACTTCAAGTATCGAGGTCTCCTTGTGGACTGTTGCTGCCATAATCACAACCTCTTGTGTACGCATTAAAGGTCACGTCTTCACGAAAGTATCAGAGGTCAGCGGGAATACCTCTTGTGCTGTTCTCTGGGTCAAGTGGCGGTTTATTTTCGTTAAACCATCATGCGGATCACGTTGTTTATTTACCTGGAACAGTTAACACGCGATCTTTTCAGAGTCGAGGTTTCCAAATTTTTAAGGACAGACGCCTGAAAACTGTATTTAGTGGCTACGTTTTGTGGTGTATGTACAATTTTTTATTTTCAATATGATAGTTTTAAAATACATTGTTCAATTTTGGCATGGTCGTATTTTAATAAAGATTTGCCATCATGAATATGTTCTAATGTATCTAGCGAGAAATTCCATGCGCAGAAAGAAATAGATTTAGAGAGCCCAACGTGTTGCTAACATTCAAATGTTTGCTAAAGCTGGTGCTGATCGGTAATACTTTGTTACAAGACCATGACGTATGATGCCATTATGGCTGTCAGTTCTGCAATGCTTTGCTGCGAGTCAGAAACTGGCATTATTGGTCTGTGTAAATACTGCTTGCCTTCTACTGAAGAACGAAATTCTGTTGAGTTTGAATTCAGCCTGAAAATATTGATAATCATTATTAGTGATTCCACACTGATATTGGTGGCATCAATATTTACTATTATTTACTTTTTCCCTTAGAAGAAAACGCTATTAGATGTGTCAAATAGGTAGATTATTTTATACATTAAACTTCGCTAAATCTGTTTTCATTTCCGAGACACTCTTCGACTCATTCTTTTTCTTCCCAAGTTCGCTTTGAACTTTCCTTTCTTGTTTTTCCTTGCATTGTGTTCTGTGAATTTCTTTTTATAAACTGAAATATGCGAGTTTTGCTCGTAACCCTCGTGTTCTCTCATTACCTCGAAAGAAGTGTAGGCGTCGAGCAACAGTGAAAGTGTGTGGGAATTGTTACCATCAGCGACACCGCTTCATGAGCCCTTGCAATCAGGGGCCAACCGCGATGACCGTTGCTGTGATGTACTGCGCTGTCTCTTTGCGTTTGTAGCTATCGTAATAAATTGCTTCACTTGCAGATTTACGCTGACGCGTCCCATTAAAAGCACTGTCTGTTGCACGCTGAGCTAAGGTATAGGATGAAAATATTATGACGATGCTAATGAACAGCGTCTAAGTCATGCATTAGCTATCGACTAGTTCATTTCATTATATTGAAATTGGTCTCAGCTCGGTAGTTTTCGATAGATTGTATACTTTTCCTGTTTTTACAGAAATTGGTTGTGAATTGGGTTTGTTTCTGAGTAGGATTTCGTTTTAGTGACATCCCAGTACAGAAATAGAATTTAGATATAATATTATACAGTTGTTTTAATTTCTGGTGTATTGGAATACCAAGCTCGCATGTGTCCTTCGGAAGTTCAAAAGATCATTAGTTTTCTGTATACTCCAGCTACTGTTCACTAAACTTTCTACCTTGCTTCAATGTTTTTTGGGGAAAATTTTAGAACGACCACAATTTGCTTTCTACCATAAACTTCGTGACGGAGATACTGTTGCTTTCCTGGTGAAGTTGGACTGTGGTCACAACTTGCTTTCTACCGTGAACTTGCCGCCAGGTATTGTCGCTTTCCCTTCTCCCGCTCAGACGTGACCACTGACGACAGTTGGTTCGTTCTGTAATCCTGGGATTACTTTTTGGTAACCGCAGGAATTTGGTATTTCGTAACGCATATTTGCTCACAACCGAAGTTGTAAACGATTTTTAGGTACGTTGTAACTTAAAAAATTTCGAAACTATAAAATGGGACACAAGCCTAGAGAAAAAATACCACAAAAGGTGAAGTTTACAAATTATTTAAACAGGTGTACCTGCTGAATAGTTAGTATTTATTTTCTCATTCTAATGCGTGCGTGTTGCAGGCAGAATGCTCGGTCGTTCTCAAGCTTGATGTAGTGTCGTCAGCGTCAGAAGTCTCTCCTTACCTGCAGCGGGATCTACTCATGCGATGCAAATAGTAAAGTGATACCGTACATATTTCTCAGACATTGCCTGATATATCTGAGGGAATTATTGTTTTGCTAATTGGTGAGCTTTTCTTATCAACTTGGTTGGTGGTTAACATTCGTATTTGAATGTCTTATACGGACACACATATTATACATTCACGTTCTTCGTAGATTTGAACTATCGTTAGAATTTATATAATTCTGAACAGTTAGCAAAACGTACCTTGCAGGGAAATTATTTCGGAGGTCTTTGTCTATCCTGCATTTGCTTGTATTCTGCGTGTTCTTCATTGACTTCCTGAACGCCTTATCACAAGTTAATAGGTTATTCACAACTTTTATTTGGTGTTCATTTTTCCCTATACACGGTACCAATAATTCGTGTTTTCGCACTGGGCATTGTTTTCTTTGATACATTTTTTGTTCACATTTTAGTATCAAGTAAACTTGCAATTTTTGTATTGTTTTTAATTATGCAAAAAATTTATTTGCCTCTGCACTGCATTTCCGTGTCACCATTAACGAGTATTTAACAAAGTATTTCGTTACTTGATCGTACAACACTGGGTGAGCAAATCGTCGTGAAATTTCTTGTGAAATAACGAGTCAAAAACTTTTCAAGCATAACTTTGAATGTGCCTTTTATGTTCATTTGACTATTAAATTTCCTAATTAATGAAATTAACACTGAAAATTTACAATTTATTTCACGTTTAGAACACTTAATCGTTTAAATAAGTATGCAATCGCTCTTACGGCTCAATCGACAGTTATTCTGCTACATCAGTAGGTAACACCGCATTTCATTTCTTTCAAATCTTTGTCCAGTGCGCATGCACATTTTTCCGTCGTTTTATTAAGTCAACTAACGAAAGAAAGTCAAAGCAGACTCGAGCTTTTGTGTGCTATTGCAGTGGCCTCAGTCAGTTTCGAGCCAAGTGCCATTCTTAACTGTTGCTTGTGTTGCGTCGCTGTACCTCAGTGCCTTATATGTACACTGCCTCCTCTACTGCACAGCCCCCTGCTATTCTGGCGTCACAACGGCCATGGCGCTCTCAGTAGAAGTAACATCAGGCTCTTTATTGTACAGGGGGTAAACATCTGGTTATGCGTTCGTATGATATGGTGTATGACTGAATCAAGCACAGTTGTCCCTTTTCAGTTATGTCATTCTATATTTTGCTGGAAATTTGTGGTATCAACCTAGTTGATCTTGGAAAAGCAATGAAGCATTTATGGGTGTCATATTTGTAGTACAGGATAATACGCCGTGTTAGACCTGACGTTGATACACTTTCTTAAAACTCTCGCAGGTTTGACGTTTTATGTGTACATCTGTTTTTTGCAGGAATGTGTAAATTAGGTTAACTAGGAATATGTAGTTTTTGTTCATTTTAATTTTTGGGACAAAATTTAGTAACGAATAATTTGCGAATACATAAATACTATGTTCAACTCACACGCCCGTATCAGTGATGTACAATATTTTTTACGAACGTAAATGTTGACTCGACAAAAGAGCAGTTGTGCTGATTTAATAAAAC
Source organism: Trinorchestia longiramus (assembly GCA_006783055.1). Lineage (NCBI taxonomy): Eukaryota > Metazoa > Arthropoda > Malacostraca > Amphipoda > Talitridae > Trinorchestia > Trinorchestia longiramus. The sequence goes on from VCRD01003439.1 coordinate 24,888, forward strand.
TGGCAAGGAAGAATTCTTTAAGGTTATTTCTTAGGTGTATTTTGGTATTTTAATCGTGTTTGTTCTATCTGAGTTTTGAATTCAATTCAAAAATAAGTCGTTGAAATAGATGGAAATTTTTTTTCAAGTAATTCATTAGGCAAATGCGTCACATATAATTTACCTATCTTTGCTTGAACTTCGCTTTACCTCAGAAAGTGCATTCCTTTTGAAGTTTTATATGCTCACTAGTTAATATGAGGTGAGCTTCATGCTGTGAGTAATTGGTTGGGAAAGTGTTGTAGGGATGCAGAGATGAGACAGGATCGGAGGCACCCCAGCGTGTGGGGGTGACTTGCACAAGCATATAATGCCGTCATAACTGTACAGGCTTTCAAGTCCCACAGCTCAAGTGCTTCTGGACGAGAGACGAAGCTAGAGATGCTCGTCCGTTCATCCCAGGCTCAACAAATAGCCGTCATTTGATCGTCTCTTCATGGTTACTGGTCAGATAAGATCCTCATCGCATGCTTCTGCACACAAAATAGCGTGAAAAAGACAGGCTTCGTGTGTTTGGCTTCAAATCTTCTTTGATGTTGCGAATTTAGGGAGAAGAATTCGGTTATTTGTTGTTTTCATTCTAGCTTCAACTTTAATTTTTCATATTGCTTTAAATCATCACTGATCGAATCTAAACTTCAGTACTCCATTTGAAGTTTAGAAAGAACGAAATCAAATGAAATTACTTAATATTTGCGTAAAATTTTGTTTTATTGATTATTACAATATCAGGATCGCACAAATTGAGAAATCACAAAAAGGTATTACGTAGTAGAAGCATAAACCACTTACGTAATTGTACACCTTATCTCTGAAAAAACAATTTGTGCTTAATTAATAAGTGGAAGTTTGGTTTTACTTGCATTACATTTCATAGAATATTAGATTAATTTCACAGGCCGCTTTTGATCATCAATTTCTGTAATGATAATTCTTTTATAATTGTAGCACTCTCCTAAACGGTTGCGTTTAGTTGAGCATAAGTACTTGAAATTAGTTGTCCCGTTGACCTGGTGTGAGCGTCGAATTGAGGAAGCGGGATTGCATGCTGCTCTGGTCTCACTCCTCTGTTCTCTCAACGCAATCACGATAATTTCACGGATGCAAGAGCACCCGCCCGGAAAATCACTGTTTTAATGTCGGATGCATCAGCCTAATGTGAGAAAGAAGACCGTCGTCTACTCACGCTGCTTCGACCGGCACCAGAAACGCCAGTCATGAAGCGGCTGTTAGCGTCCGTTGGCTGTCGAGGGATGTCCTATGCTGCACCGTTATTCAGGCTCCAGATTTTCTTCTGGCTCGGGTTGTTCTACGGATTTCAGTGTAGCCTTTTTTCTGCTCTATCGCTTTTCAAAAGTCAAGGAAGCGTGCGGCAGACTTGGACGGTCTCTGCTTTGTGTTTAGTAGCGGAAGTTTTGGAGACCTTGATGCGAGTAGACGGATATCTGAAAGCACCTTAACCCAAACTTGTTTCCTTTCTCTACATGAAAACACGTTTGTTTAGTATGACTGGATTTTGTTACGCCGGCAGCAACATACAGTTGGCACTCTCGACGCAGACAAGTGATGCAGAAAAATACTATGTTTGAAGTTTGGCACGTAAGTACTGAGGCAACTTCTGGCTTATTCAATGCATCAGGTACTGTGAGAAATATCATGAATGCAGCTAGGCTTACGGATTGTCGTCAAATATGTCGTAGAATTTTAGTTTCTTTTATTGATACAGTTTCAAATGCAAAACCATTGGGTTATAGGCTGAAAACCATGCCGTGATTCTCTTCTAGTGGGAGAGAACACAATTTTCTCGGTGTTCCGGTATTAATTCTTTGCGAGCGTTGATTAGTTTATATATTCTTCAAAATCACATGGTTATTTGTTACCCAGTTTATATAAATAGGGAGAGCTATGGCTTACAGCAATGAGCTTTGACACGTTTGACTAGAGCAGCGTATAATTAGTATCTTTAGAATAAAACCACGCAAAAATATTAGACCTTTATTCACCTTTTTTACATGCTGATGCCACTCGCTATAATCATTATCTCAATTCTTGCCTGCTAATTGCATGGACAAAAAACAAAACAGCTCACTTCTGTCACTAGTTCTTCACTGTGAAGTACCTTTCAATTACTTTGTTTATATTTGGTGGTCCAATTATCTGGTTTCTTCGTTATTAGGATGTATAGCTAAAAAAATATTTTTCACTTGGATGAATCCCTAACCGCACATTAGAGCTCAACGCTCCGACATTTGCGTTGGCTCAATTCTTTCGTATTTGTTATACCACATCATTTATAAACCTGGACCGCAGACGCGTTCTGACAGCCCACTGCGACCAGTATCCACAAGCCCGTATACTTGTCTCCGTAGCAATTGTCTTCTGGGTTTCTGCTTGTTTTTCTGCAGCTTTCAGGTAGGTTACGTGAAGTACTGAGTGATTCTTCCTCAAACGAGTCTCTAAAAATGTGTCCACAAATCTTGTTTTTGTTTGTGTTTAGTGCACTACATTATACTTCAAGAACGACAGTGATCCAAATGAGGTCAACACTTAATACGGCGAGCACAAGGACAGATATTGACTTTTTTTCTCCTGGTTTTGTGTGTTACTTTATCTGTTTGTCGAGCCACGTCATAGCAATAGGAGGACGCGGCTGCACGGACGTTTTCACATAATTTTTTCCAGGGCTTCTGTTATTTGAGACGTCTCTCTTTCCGCCCTGGATCCTCATAAAGGTGTCCTGCAATGGGTTGTGCGATTTCCCCCTCAGATTTATCTTTTAATTGCTCCATTAATTGAGTGGGGTTCTTACAATAGTGATTGCTATTAACCCATCGACAATGTCGCTTACGAAAACTGTTGAACTGGATGTGTTATTGTGGATTTGCCCGTGTCTTACCGTAGAAGAGTTTGCCTACTTTTGTCGAAGAAGCTCCTTGCTTTTAAAGTTGTACAAGTTTATTGATGTGTGGCGTGCGTCTTCATTGCAGCTAATAGAGTTACTTGTTACATATATGGTGAGGAATTCTTTGTATACCAGGTAAAGCAGATTCTCTAAAGTTGGTTGGTTGTTTAAAGGCACCTGTTTTAGTCAAAATTCCCTTCTCGATTCCTGCAGCCTATGATGAATAGATGGTACTCGGAAACTAAGACGAAACTACAGCTGCCAGTCACAGGGGCGCCCGGCTTTTTTAATCACGTTGTTCCATCGACTGAAATGAATGGGTGGAACATTTGGCGTAACGGAGGTATGTGCATGCCATTCTTTGTTCTCTTTTCAAGTATGTCAATTGTCAAACATTTATCACTATTAAAGGGATCACTGCTATCACTTTAGGTAAGGTGTAACTACTTCTCTCATACATTACGTAGACCAGGCATTGAGCTTTCTATTGTTCTCAATCGTCTGCTGCAGAAAAGCGTCTGCGGTCGCTGCAATGCATCATATTTACTCCGTTACACTACCCAAACATCTGTCATTAGGAATAGGGGCCTAATTATCTGGAAAATGCTAGGGTCTGACTTTGAACGAGTGAAAATGCATCACTCAATTACGAGGAGGTAAATTTGTTACTCGCATTATTTACGTTTCCGGGATCTGTCTGGAAATTATTGGTCTCTTTGAGCAATTCTTTTCTTCCTCAGGATGATTAAGTAACAGGTGCACTAACGTTGTAACAGTTTCATTCTAACGTGTTATGTTTTTCATTTTTACGTGGTTCATGATGAATTACCCAACACGACAGCTTTTAAAAAAGGGTTCTAAAAACATGGTGTCATAATTGAGCGCTGATGTTTTTTTTACCTGGCACCACATGGGCGATAAATGCCTTGTGAATCTTTTCATGACGTGCCTCATTTTTATTCGCGAAGAGTTAACTTGTTGTTGAATGAAAAATATCAGAAATGAAAACACACCGAGTGTTTTCATGCCCTCAAACTATTGAATGGTTTAAGCTGCATTGAGTGCCTCTGTTCTTCTCTTATATCACGCAAGACTCCCTCTTGTACACCACAGCCACATTTTACTGCCAGTCCGGGAGGTTCCACTGGATGAATTACCCTCTACTTGGAGTGGCTTAACCCCTGATCACGCCTACCACCACTTCATGTCTGCACGAGCTTTTGACTGATTATGTAACCTTCGTCCCTCGATGGCCCTTACGTTAGATTAGGATCCCTAGCTACGTAGGGTCAGCACAGTCCTTTCTCCTTCTGCCTGCCTGCCTGAGGTCTCTGTCGACCTCAGTGTCAGGCTTATTGAAAGACTTCATGTTCTTGCATGCTTGGGTTTGTCTTGTACTTTATGGTTTGGTATAATAATATACTCCAACTCAAGTGGAACGTTTTTCTTCCTTTTGAAAAGTAGTCGTAGCAACGCATAGACGTCGTTCATAGTTTGTTTCACTGTTTTTATGCTTTGGTGAAATATTTATGTAAATTTGGCTTTTATTTGTTCGGATTTAATTGTCTATGAGAATGGATTATAATTTTATTTAACTCTTGAAGCCCTAAGTAGTCATACACTAAATTAATTAAACTTGATCAATTTCAAAACAATTCCTCGATATGACTATCAACAAGTTTGTGATAATTTTCAATTATATTTTCAGAAACTGGACATCTGAGTCTAGCTAATAAAATGTAAACATTATGATAGTTCGAAGAAGAAAAAAAAAGCTTAGTACTCAATGGGTCAAGACTCTAAAAGGATGAAGCTGTACTGGTTTGTAAGTTACGGTACAGAGTTAACATGAGACCTCAACGAGCATCACTGGCTTGTAACTGCGTTAGGGTTCACAATTTTATTTTATAAATGAAGAATAGGAAACTGTTAAATGGAAAGAGTTTCATTGAGTATGTTTTCTCCTTGTGGAGGTTACGTAGTAATTTGTACACCTTATGAAAATTATAGTGATTTGCAAATACATACGCGAGACATGTTATAGACATTTTTTGTTCAGTAATATTAGCAAGTTTAAAATACCAGGAGAGTAATAACTTGAAAAATTACTCTTCAGGGTTGCTGCATGGTAACCATAATTGAGCCATGGCCTTGCTGTACTTCCCTATTTTCAGACGGTTTTGTCTGTCTGTTTGTACTCATATTTTCGTGAAGCCTAAAAACGCATAACAAATAATGCCATACAACCCACGCTCCCGCTTTTCTTCTAAAACCTCTTCGCATTTCCATGTTTGACCTGACTTCAATGTACTAATACATGTGGTCGGTATCTCTTGACGAGGCAAGTACTCATTAGCTGATCATAGTCTCATTTAAAGTAAAACTTCAATTCTTGCTAGTTCAAAATAGAAGAATAACAACATTCGTGCTGCAAGTCGCACATGTTCATAGGACCATGAGTTTATATTGCTGGCGATTCTTCAGAACTTGGCATTTAAACACGCAGAGTGTGTAACAAAAACGGCATTTAAGTCATGACGCAAATTACAACTTGCAACTTCAATACATTGAGATAAATAGCACCACTAACGAGCCTTCTGTTGTGGATAAATTCTTCAATGAACGGCTTTTGTATAAATCATTGGTGTGCTGCAGTTTCTTCTTTAGAAGTTGAATACATTCCTTGGTTGAATTTGCAGGATGTTGTTGTACATAATTTAAATTATCTATTGATAAGTATGGCATTAATTTATCTCGACCTGTGGGATCACGAAATAAATAGAGTATACTAAATGATATTTTCCTAGCTCTGTGCTATTCCATGTACAGTATACATGCGATGGGTTACTGTATATTTTAACGCTTTCAGTTTCGTTTAGAATAAACTTGCAAACATTTAATTTTTTTGTAGTGAAACTTGTTTTCATAAACTCGTAGTGGTTTTAAAAATTTTTTTTGAAAGAATTAACACAATCCGACATCAATATTATTGGGAGTGCGTTTTTTTTCTCGTGGATATTCTCGTTTGGATATTTCATTGTACTTTTAGTACATTCTACACCTATTCAGTTCCCATTGATTTCCATCTGAGCTGTATCATGGTTCTCATACAGCGCCGCTATTATACGATAAGTAGCTTAGCATGGGGAATATGGAGTGTGAGGGCGCAAACCTGTGCCTTGTTAGGTCGAGTTATCTTGGTAACTTTCTAGTTTCACTGCAGCAGTGCTATCTACCTGAGCATGAACTCTGGCACACCTATTATAGCTCACTCTTTGATCAGTTGTCACTGCCATCCCACGCGTTTTTCCAGCCATGCGATGACACGCGTTGCATCCTGTAGTTTCTATCCTCTTCCTTGATCCCAGGCGTGCGTTTTTGCGCACATCTAATTTCAATGATGGAGAGTGCCTTCATTAACGCTCTTAAAATGATCTAGACAAATGAAGAGACACGCGGTTCCATTTGTACAGTTCGCTACGATTAGTTTTATCCTGAGTGAGCAAAATAGACGAGGTTCTAAGAGCTTGTTTTCGGGTCTGTACGTACACTAGTACAGCTGCGATGATAATGTTTCTTATTGAAAATAAAAGTATATGGATAAACTGAAAGAAGTGTTATGCACAGTCCAAAAACTGCATATACTAATACAAAATGAAAGAATAGGATATTAAAAAGACTTGTATCATTAAAAATGTTCTGTGTTAGTCAAATAAATCGAGACTAGGTTCATCACCAACAAAGTGTACGAGTTACAACATGGAGGTAATCAAAAATTTTGTGCTATATCAGAAGAGTACGGATTTATGTACTTTAAAACAAGATACAGTCAAAGAAACTGGTCTATAAGATGACGAGTGGATCCAACACTTGAATTTATGTGTTGTAGATCTGGACACATTAAACTCGACCACAACTGATGTTCTAGTGAAGTAAAGATCCGCGCGTCAGACCAGTTCCATTGCTTCGTGCAGTCCGGTCTGTGGCCCAAACATATTGTACTGTGTAGCTTGGACCTTGTGTTAGGCGATTTTAAAAGTCTTGTAACGCAGAATTTGTATTTATAGCGTAGAATACAAATGAGGATGTCCAATTTTATTAATTTATTAGAAAAACTTTAATTTTATCTGAATTCTATATTTTAGAAACTCATTTTTGATACTATTTTATCTCATTAAAAGAACAGGTAATTTCTTACTTAAAATGTTTTAGCCATTTTTAATTAAATTGAACGGCTTCGAAGCTTTTTGATTATGCTCATGAGATTTGATTTTGAAGGTTGGAGTTTTGTAATGCGGTGCGCAATGTGACCAGTTATGTACTTAAAACTAATAATTACATCCCTCTAAGCATGCCACTTTTAAATTTAAAATCCTGTTACACGTTTGTTAATGAAAATGATCGTAAACGACAATTTGGAATAAAAGTACACAGAACAATTGGCTTAAAGGCGTCGAAATTGTCTCGTGTCGCCTAACTTGAGCTCTAGACGACAATACGTTGAAGATACCTGCGTGTAAACCACGACACCGACAAATTCAATGAATTAAATCAAAGTCTTCTATTCAAATCTCACAAATTTTAATCGCTGTTTATTGAAAAGGTACAAGTATGCATTGTCATAGCGAACATTCGTTAAGATTGCCATTCAATGGCATTTGATAGCGCTATTTTGTTATTTAATTCCGCTATCTTTTCACAGTGCAATCCAAAACGTTTCACACTAAAGTTTTGTTTCCAATTCTTTTCGGAAACATCGCTGTCAAGCCTAGCTTTTCACGTCATGATTGAAGCTGTTAAACTGTTACCACTTTTGATGTCTACTTCGCAAAAGGCTCTTACTAATATCTACGTTATTTTTATTCGTAGATTAGTGTTGATTCAGATATTTTTGATAAAAATATCTGAAAGAGTTAGCGCAATTTACTATTAATATCACTTTATTTTGTTGTCCTGCTCAACATTTTTCAGAGATTTCCTTTCTCAGTTTCTTCCGATTTTATTTGGACGCTCAAAAGATAGTTTGCTTGCCTAAATTTCGCACGGGAGTAGCGAGCGCAATGTGGGGTGGGAACACTGTATATGAAACATTTTTATCATTGGATTTGGTAATAGGATGTTTGATGCATGCAATAATAGTATTTAATATGCATTTCTACTAAATACTTTCATCTTGCATTCAAAAACGAATGAAAAATTTCCTTTGTAACTGATTTAGGATTGGAGTCAAAGTTGTTATTGTTATTATTCGATTAATGCGCAATTTGGAGTCATTTTATGAACAAGTCGTCTCGACTTCAGTCTTTTCATTGATCTACTGCACGCGGTTCCATGACAACAGAACAGCCTGATCGAATTAGTTGATAAATTTCTCATTACCACTTACCTTTTCACAGATAATTGACTGCTGTACGTACTTGAATTCTAGACAAGTGCTCTAACCGATCGAAACTTGGCCGTCAAGCTCGCTATCATTTCAACATTGAAAGAGAATTCTCTCCAAAGCACTTGAGAAAACTACCGGCGTTGAGCTCTAAAGAATACTCTCCAACTCTTAACTGAAGATTATGTGTGTAAGTTGTGTCGTGATGTTTGGATCACAAGTTTTTCTATTGAAATTTTTTCTTCAAAGCTGGCGTTAATGCAATAAGCAGTCACACGACAGTGGGTCAATTTGAAAAGTTCTTACGTGGTTATTCAGGTGAAAGGTGTTTAATGAACTAGGTCGGGGTCTTTCTCCATTATATTCCTATGTTTTCCATCACTGCGTTCGCCATGGGATGCATAAGTTTTGATAATTGTGTCCATACCTCTAAGTGATGCTTGATTATTACAGAATGTCAATACTCTCACTGTGCAAAGGAAATTAAGTACTGGTGGGGGGATTTGTAGAAAACAATTAATTCACATGATATAAATTGAAAATTTTAAAATTTCTGGTGTGCAATTTAACTGTCAGGCAAACGAACATTCGTGCTGATGGTAGCGAGACTTGTATAGTGGATCTGAACATGTTATCTGTACGACGTTTTCCGCCAACGTAGCAGGGATGTAATACGTATTAATGCCTCATTATAGACAATAAAACGCTGAGCCTTACAGCGGGAGAACTGGAGAGCCTCTTCTGCTTTAATAAAATCTTCACTACTGCCTACTCTCTTAATATCAGAGTAGTGCTTTAATTTTTGTTTATTACCAAGTAGCGCAATATGCTTTATAGATGGTGGTGTCGTCATTTTACAATTTAATTGTTTTCCTTCACTTCGTGAGGTTATTTATTCTTTTGAGTGATTTTATAATATCGTCAAAAATGTAAGCCCGTGAAAAGTTTTGTATAGTCGCCGTGCGTCTCGTAAACGTGATTTTAAGTTGTTCCCATTCCCGCTCACTCGAGATGGTGCTAACATTATTAAAATGTGTTATAAATAGCTTGGGCTAATTTCCGTTCATAATAATGTTCATCTGTTACGTACCATACGTAGCGAGTTTTTTCGTTAGTGTTCATAGCACAAGTAATGGTAAAACCTCCACTCCACGGTGCACCAATCGAAAGTGATCGAGCTCAATTAAAGGCGAGCCAATGGGAAATTTCATTTTCATTCTTCAAAGAGAAAGGTTCTAATTTTCCGTGACTCAGGGTCACAGAAGTTACAATTCATTCAAAGCTTTCATACAAGAGTGGATAATTTTTCGGCAGTGAAGTGCACGAGTTTATTTGACAACTCATGCTGAAATTTTAAAAATTCTGCAATGAACAAAAACGCGTGTTAAAATGTTGACACGCCAAATGTTTACCCTTCATGAAAGTCATGTTGCTTCTCTGGACCCTGATCTTGTCATGAGACTTCTCTTGCGCTTCCGGTTATTATTCTGATAAAATCCAGTCCGCTGAACACTGAGGACTGACGACTGTCCTTTTGTAGAGCTCTGCTCCGCCTCTAAACTGGTCTGTTCTGATCTCTTCATGCGCTTTGCGTGGGAATAAACGTTCTTGAAGAACGTCTTTGTCTTTGGTCTTGTCTTGAAGGCTTCAATTTCTTCAAAGCAAAAAAAATCGAACTGAACTTTTGAGTTTTGAATATGTAGAAACACGCGAAGTTATCGTTGAAAATTATTACTTGCATGCATAATTTACTTGAAAGATTTGGGTTCAAGCTGAAATTTATTTGGTTGCCTAGAGCAAGGTAAAAACACTTTAAAGGGAAATTCCAACTTCGACGCTCTGTAGATTAAATGATACGTAAAACTTGCAACTGAGGCTCTACCAGTGTATGGTCTTTGTCAACAACGAACGTTTGAGATTGTTGAATATAATAGCTTCTTCAATTACTCTTTCAAGTTGCAAAAGCAATGCGTAAAGAAGTATAATTCTATCAGCTTGCTTAGTTTGGTGATGAACATCAATGTGCATGAATCTGTGAGATTTATCGTTGTTTACAATTTTCCAATGCCTGCTCCCGCGTGTGATCTATGGTCCAATAATACTGTTGATCGAAGCGTAGTTGTTTTGAAAGTTTCAACAGGACTTTGCCCTGGGTGCTTGTGTTCTCGTGATTCACTTGTTGCACACACCGTGTTTGCTGCTGTGTTCCTTGATTTGTTTGGTAATTAAAACTCGGACAGTTTCTCTGATCACGAGACTTTTACTTGAAGATTTGTGAACCTCTGTGTTGTTCAAATATTGCAACTGTTGTCTTTTTAACTTTTAGCAGTTTAAGAGCTACTGCTGCGCACCCTTGTGTATCGTACATGATATGTTGTAATTAAAAAGTAGTTGTGAATGTTGTTCACTTCGTGTACGTGCAAAAATGGTTGTGCATTTATGTAATTAATGGTGAATAATAAAAACTCTTCTTCTTAAAAAAATCTCTTGACAAAGCTACGTGAAGTATTGAGTTCCAGACAAGATTTAAAACATCGTACTGCTAGGTTGCATTGATAATGCATGTGAAAACAGTTTCAATTGAGGACACAGTTTACATTTGAATTTTTGAGGAATAAGCAACTGTGATAACTGTTTTTCAACATGCTCTTGGTCCTCCATTTTTGAATGATGTCAAGAGTGCCGCATGCTTGACGACTGGTTCGTGTGACCCCTCTGCTTGTTAAATGAAAGGACACGACTTCGGATAGTGAACCTCCTGCCAAGTAACGGCTTATTGGCGCGTGCTGGACCGTCTCGTTGACGTCGGTGTTGCTTAATAACAATAGTAACACGCGTGCTCTGAAGCAGGAGTGACATAACGCTCGCCCAACCAACGGGACATGCGTGACCCAACTGCAGCACTCGTGGGAAACACGCATCCTTCGTCATTTGATAAGCTTCTTGGGTCACGCTGTGTCCCGGCCATTGTCTCAAGCCAGCGTTCAGGTGGTCTGTGAGCTCTGCTGCCTGTGTTCTAACTTGCTGCTAACGGGACTAGGAATGTGTGTAACAATGTTGTGCAGGGTGTTCTGTGGTGCATTGTTGCCGCAGCTATAATGGAGTTCAAAATGTACTATAGGGCTTGGTGTCAACAAGTTTAAATATTTTCGCTATTATATATCACTAATATGGTGGTACATTTACTCGTGTACTCAAATGATGTAGCGCTAAATGTATTTCTGTTTAATACAGCATGGTATGCAGGTTACGTCGCGTTGCACTTCTACCCATCTATGTATATGTAGAGAAGCGGGGAATTTACTGAAATGCTGTCGAGTTAGTGGTATGCACATACATCGGAAATGTACTTTTATGCACTGTTTACAATACATTTGTTACTGTACGTCTCCCAGAATATTGGATGGTTGTACCACAGGACGTTGAAGTTTATTCAAGACATTCGATTTGTGAAGGAAAGTCAGTGATCATCTATAATTTGGGGTTTATCGATGAAACATTCAGGTGTTTGAAACGTAAATTATTACTTTCAAGTCTTCTAGACTGGCTAGTTTCCTTTCCTCTTGAGATGCTCGATAGTTTTTAACAGAGACAGTGGAGCATTCACAACAGCTTGAGCTCAGATCATAGCTTAGAGCCCATGTAGAAGTCGACGCTTGAGAACTCTGGGTAAAACGTCTCTTTAACTAAATTTAAAATTCATCAGCCGCTAGAAGGGGACGGCGTGTGGGCTCTGTTGTGATAGCAGGGCATCGTACGTAGCGTGTGAACTGGCAACTCCTCCGGTGCTTCTTCTGCTTAGTTTAATTTGCATACTGAAGCTGCTATACATAGAAGGTACCTGAGGATACATCTATGTCTGTAATTATTTCAGAAACCTTCTACCGCATATAGCGACGATATTAGGTACTATATCATTACCTAAATAGCTGTGCATTTGTAACTTTGTACATGAGTTTGTTCAGTAGGAGTTTGAAGTAGTATTTTTCACATAGGCAAGCTCCATTGTAACGAAAAATCGTCACAATGCTCCTGTTGGCTGTATTATTATTTTTTCGTATCAAAAGTACAAAAGCAGTCTTTGTACTGCTGTATAGGTTGCATATTTCAGGGTAATTTCTATTTTCGCTGTTATAAAGTTCTCTATTGCTGCTAGGGACCCAAGGGTGCCAGAGAGATAATTTCCTTCCACTAGACCCAGCTGTGGGGACTTACATGGAGCTCAGGGAGAGAGAGCTTTATTGGATTTGTATTTAAATGATGTTGAAAATATGGTCCAAATTACTACAGTTAGTTCCCGTTTTACGGTAATTCTTTATCCTTTTATTTTCAAGCACTTGTGTTCTTGTTTTTATTAGTGTTTGTAAGCTTCATGCATCATTGCGATCATAATTTTATA
>VCRD01003439.1:50283-61526 GCA_006783055.1 Trinorchestia longiramus
CACCGGTTATTGCGGTCGGCTCACCACCGGTTATTGCGGTCAGCTCACCACCGGTTATTGCGGTCAGCTCACCACCGGTTATTGCGGTCAGCTCACCACCGGTTATCGCGGATAGCCAAATGCTGCCCAGCTATGAAACTAACCGATCTTGCCGTTCCAGAAATCGCGGATGCCATCAGCTTTGCTATTGGTCGTTTATTCCGGCCACTAATGCTCTTCATTAATGCACACCCCTTGTCTTCAATGGCAATTATAGCCGCGTGGATTTCTCTGGGCCTGCAAGGTTTCGCGTTCCATTTGCCTATTTTTCTACTGCAAGCCTTCGAATTATGGAGTTCTTGGAATGTGTGCGGAAATTTTTCAATGTATTAATTCGTCTTAGCACTTGCTTCATTTTCACTTAGTCACGTCTGAGCTTGGAGTACGCAAACGTTAAAGTGAAGTATAACAGCATCCTGTCGTATTCGTTCATGGATAATTACTTCAGGTCATTTAGTATTACACGTGGCTCACTTGACGTCGAGTACTGACCATAAACTCGAAGAAATTAAATCTGTTTAAAGAGTTGCATTACTCTGTTTCGTCCGCCTATATAATGTGTTTAAAATACCAATGACAAGAAAAATATGAAGCAAAATATTGGGATAATTAGTAATGATAGATGTATTAACACGTTTGTTGCGATGCGACCCACCGGTGGGTCACTCAGGTTAGGTTCTGTAATTTTTTCAAAGCTTTCTAGTGACTGTATGTACAAAGTAAAGATTTGCACCAGCTAGGCAATCGCAACAAACGTGTTAAAACCCAATTTACATTCTAGGTATAGTTTATTATACCGTTTAAGTAAGCGTTATTTTTTAAACGAATGCGTGTTTTTTCGAGGGTGTTGTTTATTATTTCACTAATTATCTTTAGAGTTACGTTGTTCATTTCTGTTGTGTTGTAACTGCTCCACAGGTGACAACAATTGTTTGTAGACCTTTTCCTTCTTATGTCTCCGTAGCAAAGCGCCACGCTGCATAAAATACTAGATATGTTATTATGTGTATTTTATTTGGAAATGAACTGGGGAGTGAAGCAACTGGGGAAAATTATTGTGTATGACTGTAAGAAGCAAAATTTTACAGGGCTGTTCACGGACATTATATTCCTTTTGCTGTCGTTTCATAAACGAGCATCAAGATCAGAAATAAAAAGAAAGAATTCTGTGTGTTCAAAACTTCCAGTCTTAACCTAAAACAAGTATTATGGGTTGATTTCATTTTCGGTCACGTATTTTGGAAACATTCTTGCAAGTTATTACTCTCGTGTATGTTTTGACCCGGATGGCAATTGACACCACATCTTTAAAATCTTGAAACGTGTCTAAGGGAAGCTGCACGGCCTCATATGATACGACGTGCCTGAACCTAAATTGTCACTTGGTTGTGACAAGTGAGATCGCGAGTTTACAATGCCATAGCACACCGATTGTGGTGTGATTTCTTGGAAACACGTGCGTTAAAATCTATATTACAAGCACTGATCATTGTAACTTGTTAATCAGTTTCATGGCAGGACTTCAAAATGAAATGTTTGGCACTTAGAAAACTAGGGTTCTTGTCGGCATTGCATCTTGTCGCCAATGCCTTGAGAAAAGAGTAAGCTTGAGCTTCACAGGGTTGCCTGCGCTGGTTGATTATTATAACTGGACGCACCGCAGCTTCCTGTTTCGTAAGCTCGTGACTTGGAGAGCGTCGGACTCTGCATGATGGCTCTCAGCGTGCCCCGTCGACCGTAATTCATTTCATTTATTGCATGTTGGGCCTTGATGTGGGTGCCTACGCTCAAACAGAGACTCGCGCACCGCGAAATTCGAGGTCAAGCTTTCCTCACAAGGCTGCCGATGAACGGACCTTTTGTGGATCTCAAAGCTCGTCCTGCTCGAAGTGTTTGCGGAAAGCAAAACTGTTTGTTCATTCTAGTTTATTTTCCTATTTAGGTGCATGGGCTTTGCTTACAAGTGAAGCTTTTCTGTATCAATGGCTACTGAATAGCTCATTTTGTTGCTAGTTAAATTCGTGGCGCTGTGAGAACTGCTCGCTATGCACACTGCGCATCAACTGTTCCCTTTTGTTCTTCATTGCTTGCTTTACGCAATGTTTTTCCGACGGGAGTACGATCAAGTTGCTTATTCACGATCGGTGAAGTGTAAAAATTGCGCTACCCTCTGTCACGAGAGAGCTCTTCACTCAATCCTTGAGCTCGGTTTTTAAAACCTTGTCCCATATGATTCGTAGTTTCAACAGCATGCAGTTGAGCGTTGATGTGTGGACAACGCTGTTTCCGAGGTCATTGACATCCGCTGCATAGTGATCAACATTGCCAATTCATTGTGCGTTATCTTCTGGGGTACAACAAGGGGACTCGTTAATGACAATGGGTTTGGTCCTGGCGCTGCAGACAGCTCCCGTCATCGAAATTGATGATGGAAGTCCCGCTTTGGTGCTGCTCGTACCATGAGACTGATGTACTCTCCTTGTTCAGTAACTCCTCCTCCGCTATCAGTATGTTCTATCCTGAGTGTATCTCGCTATTCAAATGCTCTATCACTTTGTGATCTTTTTGTATGTAGAAATCAATTCAAAGGCCTCGATGATTGTCTATTCTACATTGGTTTTGTCGTCTCTGAAGAAAAATGTTCACGCTGAATGAGTGTATTTCAAGTCTAAGGTGCCTGAGCCGTTGAAGGATTGTTGTGTAACTGCAGAGAATTTTATGTTATATATTTCTTTATGTTTGAAATTTGTGATTAGTTTGCTCTACAGAGACTAGTCACTCAGTAACTTATCAATACAGCATTGTTTATACCCCTGATATTAAGTTGATAGTTACGGTGATGGTACACCATATTATTGGTCGACATTTTGGTATAATTTTTTCAGCACACGTTTACAAACAACATGCGATGTTAGAATTACCGATATTTTCTAATTATTATTCCATGTACAGTGTGCTCCTACTTTGCTCTATATATTCTTAGGTTACGCGTGTACTCAACTTCGATATGATAGATTTAGTGTAATTTGCTTGTAACAGAACGAATAGATTTTTAGTTTGTCTGATAAACTTCTATCACATAAACCGATTGTATCGACCGGACTATAATTTCAAAACATTCTCTTGCCAAGTTTGTGGGGCTTGCACCTGACCAGACTCGAGTATCAAAAAATTATGGAAATAAAGCTGTCCAATCATATCAAATAATCGCTGTACGCTTGCTACGTCATTCCTCTTCGATCAGGGAAGGAAGGAAGGAGCGAACTGATGACATTGTTTGGATCAGCATGAACTGTTGTCAGTGTACTGTGTAACCCACCGCTGAGTCTGTTAGAATCCGTTATGGGTTAGTTTTAGCATTTGTTCTTTATGACCTTATCTTTGCACATAATAAATTTTTATTTTTTCTCATTGAGTAGTATATTGACGTATTAGTCAGATAATTCCATGTGGTAAGTTTTAAAGTTGAGGCTTTCTCATTCACAGGGAGGTATTTTGAGATGTGTTTCCTCAAGAAATTTGGTAAAAATTTTAGATGTAGTGCTATGTTCTGATCATTTTATCTTTTGACTTGTTGAAGTCACGAGTAGAATGAATTCAACATACCCTGGCATTTTCACTGTGTATAAAGATCAGTACTCTGGTAGTTGTCATAGGAGTACATTTATTTACAGAAATAAAAGGCCCTCAGTTGCATCACTTTTTAGACTATGTATTGATTGCATAAGAGTGCTAGACTTAAACATGTCTTGCTCTTAAGGTACATGATTTGTTGGTAAAACTTGTGCCTTTTGCGCATCTAAACGGCCTCGAACTTCTTCCAATGTTCCACCACTGTTAGCAAGCAAGCTAGCTTGCTTGACTGCTGGGCTGCCAAGTGAGAGACTGGACTGCTGGACTGCCAAGTGAGAGACTGGACTGCTGGACTGCCAAGTGAGAGACTGGACTGCTGGACTGCCAAGTGAGAGACTGGACTGCTGGGCTGCCAAGTGAGAGACTGGACTGCTGGGCTGCCAAGTGAGAGACTGGACTGCTGGGCTGCCAAGTGAGAGACTGGACTGCTGGGCTGCCAAGTGAGAGACTTCGAGTAAAATACCTTCCATTAGGCTCTAATTTTGAACGTTGCCTAAAATATGAAAATAAATATTGCTTCATAACTTAGTGACATTATCATGCAATGATAATTACACGGTGGATCACCCCAATTACTATAATTACATGTTCTTGCTGCTAGCTACGCTGTAGTGTTTTAGGCCAAAAGTTATTACGAACCATAGTGATGTTTTTGAGCAAGGGCTGTGTGCAATCTGCACGGTTGATTGAGGAACTGCTTCTTGAGCAACGCTCTGTTTTTCGTTGATGATTTACTGACATCAGCAGGACGTGTGTTCGTTTGCCTGCTGCGTCGTGCTGATTACAGGTTAGGTTGTCAGCCTCATTATTGGCTTCTCTGAAATGACTTCTTCAGCCGTTGTGTGCCAATGTACACGCTGTACAGTACGTACACACTGTACGGCAGCTGCGCACAGATACCCAATGTACGAATTAAATGAACTAGGTGCTTAAAGGAGCAAAATGTTGCCTTACTTACAACTGGTGTTCCATTCTGTTTAAAAAAATTTCTTTACTCAGTCGCTAAGAAGTATTTCCTATAGATATCGTCTAGGCTACCCGACGACTAAATACTTGTGCAGAATTGAGCTGATAGATATTCTTATCTGTTCATCTTGTTTTTTTGAAAAGGAAGAACTCGGCCAATGATCGAACTAAGAAAAAACTACAATATGCTCTAATTTAAGCTGCTTCGTCCTTCACATCTTATAAAATCAGAGATTTCTTGTTGTTAACTTTCATGTTTGATAATATTTTCCGTTGGAGCATGCGTCTGTACCTGTAATTGTAAAACGACGAGCTCCTACAGTCCATGTTGCGTGTGCAGTGTCTCCAGCGAGGCACAACTGTTCAGCGAGTGCACAACTGTAGAGATGTACAACTGTCTAGCGTTTTTTTGAGGGGGTGGTGGAATCTCTTACGTTTCAATTTTTCTCATTCCTGCACTCTTACTCTTCGTACTTTGAAGATTCCGTGCACGCATTTTTTGATATTATGTATTCACAGTCTATTTTTTAAATATTCGGTAAATTAAGTGTATTTTTCATTGCGTATTTGAGCGATGTCTTTTTCGTATGTGTGTGAGTGTGACAGGTGAATGTGTGTGTGTGTGACAGGTGAATGTGTGTGTGTGACAGGTGAATGTGTGTGTGTGTGTGACAGGTGAATGTGTGTGTGTGTGACAGGTGAATGTGTGTGTGTGACAGATGAATGTGTGTGTGTGTGCGCAACAAGTGAATGTGTGTGCGACATCTGCCACAGCAGCTCATCTCTGTTGTGGTGCACTGCTGTGCTCTGTGGTGCACTCGGACGCTCTGAAATTCAAAGATCTGTTCCAAAAGACCGCTGTCACAGTCTGCTGTAATGTTAAAATCGTAAATCTTTTGGCGCTGATGTCAATGAACCGTAAATCTTTTTCATTTCAAAGCCACGTGCTGCTATGGCTAATAGAAACTGTTTGCCGCCACAGCGATCTTGTCTGTTTGTTCAGTAGAGTACAGATGTTGCTGGTCTGGACGTGCTGCTAGGTGTCATCAGCGAGCTCGATTTTTACATTTAGAGCCGGTGGTGACAAAGCAATTTTATCTTGTGCCAAACTTGCTTTGTATTTTTAGCTCCCGTTTGTTTTAACCCTTTCGTTACCAAATTATTTTATGCTGATCAAAATATAGCGGAAATTACCACTTATTTTTACTAGCCTGTATGTAATTTTGCCGTAATTTTGAAACGAAACATTTAGAATTTGGGACTAAAAAAGGGAATGATTTTTAAAGTTCTTTTGGGACATATTAACTCAACGGTAGCGAAAGGGTTAAGGAAAGTGGGTTTATTTCTTGCTTCTCAGATTTTATATTTAGTTGAAAGTCCTTTTCTAGCAATATATCCCTTGTTGTGAAAATTCTGTTAGTGAATTTTGTTCTGTGTACGGCGTTTCATGCTTTTATTTCTTCGTCAGTCTCACTCATCTTCTTAGCAACTTTTTGTGCTGCGTCTGAGGCCGTGATACGCGTCTCCGAATCACTTCCGGCTTTCGATGTTCGATCAACTTTATAATTTTTTCTCTTTGCAAAAAGAAGCGAAGGATGATTTCATTTTTTTGGTCATGACGGTGATTGCTATTCTGAGAAACGGAGATATTTGTGCTGGCTCAATCAGTTTTATGCTGCTGCAAACTTTTCTTAAGACGATCACTTCTGCGTGATGTGTTATTCTTTTTATCAAGAGTTACCTGGCACTTAAACTTCTATTATTTGTTTCTAGAGTTGCCTGATATTTACTGTTCTAATTTGTATTTAGAAATGCCTGGTACTCGACTCTTAATATTTATATCTAGAGTTGCCAGCAGTTTAAATTTTTACTATTTGTATGTAGAGTTACCCGGTGCTTCATTGTTTACGAATTTGTATTATTTCAATATTAATTACATTGAAAGCATTTATTCTAGAAGTCCTCTGTTCATCATCGCTCCTTATATTTTTTTCCGATCTCCAATTCCCATACTAATCTGATATTTTTCATCAATTTTTATTTTTTTCATCTCGTGTGTGTAAATATACTGGTATTCTATCATTCATGCATGTAGGTGATACATTCCTTTCTTTCGCTTGATCCGTCAACCGTAATTTTTTTATCATTCTTTTCACCGCCATGCCAATATCACAGTCCTATCTTTTTTATAATTCTGTTTTCGTACTCTACTACTATTTTTTGTTTACTCCTTATATATCCTCGTCTTGAAAAGCTGTCAGCCTGTTTTTTATCGTGTTTTTCTCTAGTTCATTTGCTTGGGCTCGACGCTGTCACCCACACCTGACCACGGCCTCTCATTCATTGAGATACACGAGTCTATGCGTGACAGACGGCCGTCCGGTCCCGTTATGTAGAAGCGCTCAGTTTGCTGACTATTTCTTCCATTACGACGCCTTCACTTTTTTGATACAGCGTTTCGCCTCTAAAGACACTTTTTTGATGCAGCGTTTCGCTTCTAAAGACACTTTTTTGATGCAGCGTTTCGCCTCTAAAGACACTTTTTTGATGCAGCGTTTCGCCTCTAAAGACACTTTTTTGATGCAGCGTTTCGCCTCTAAAGACACTTTATTGATACAGTGTTTCGCCTCTAAAGACACTTTTTGGATGCATTTTGACTTCGAAGACCCATTTGAACTAGACGCTTGTTTTAGTGCTTATCGTTCTTTCCTATTTGTCTTCCTGCAGTCATGAAAACAGACTTAGTATTTCTCTTTATAATGTATAATGATTGCAGGCGCCACTTGTTTGATGATTCCATATGGTTTGGAATTTATTGTCTTTAAAAGTTATTCGTTTTTCATTTTTCTAAATGCCACTTTTGATTCTAATTTTTTCTCTGTAGACAAGCGTTGAAACTTTTCGGGCTCTTGAAACATTAAAATCGTATTCCCTGTCTCAGTGAAGGCTCACCAGCCAACAATTAAATTATTTCGTCATCTATTTCTTAACTTTCACAAGCTACAGTGCATAAACGACAAATATTCTGTAAATTCACCTCAACGTGTTAGCAGATTCATCAAGTGTAGCAGTAACCCACAGCTAGAGAAATCTTTTGAGACGTCTAAATAAGATTGTCTAGTCAGGCATGCGTTAAGTGGGGATTATTTTTAGTTTGCAAGGAATTTAAATACTCATATTTTTGCTCCTACTATCTTTATTTTCTTTAGTATGATTTGTCTGAGTCAGTGTTACATCACATCAGTTGTAGTGCTGTGAGGATTCTATTGAAGATGAGGTGATAGGCTTCTTTTGAATAGATTTTTTTTTCGTCACAGAGTGGACATGCATTAAGGGTATTGCTCTTCATTGAACCTTCATAACGTAGCTCTTCTTTACGATGAAAAAATATGTAGAGATTTGTGAAGATAAAGAAGTATGTATGTAGAGAAGTGTGAAAGTGGAGAAGTATGTGTAGAAGTATGAAGCTCGAGTAGTATTTTTTTTAATAGCAGACAAAGGATCTGGGGTCCCAATAAAGGATTCTTAGCAAACCCATCTCAAAAAACAACGCTCTTGGATCTTAAATGTCTTTCCTTTTTTGTTTTTCCTGATTTCTTTCTTGTGTTAGTATTACAGGTTTCTGTGTTGCACCACCGATTCCTCGGTTGTGTCTTCAGTGCTGAATTGGTTCATTTACCTCTTAATTTTCGATCTTCTTTAATGTACAGGGATGATTGTAACTCTCCTTGTGAATAACTCAGGATTTAGTAGTTCGTAGTAAAAAATTTGAAAATTATTTCAATCACATTTCCATTTAATTATAACTATAAACGAATCTATCGCTAGTACACTAGATACATTTTCAAACCTTTCTTCGAGTCGATTTGTGTTCGGATGTTTGAAGGTGCAACGAGAGGTCATAGGACTGAGCTCAGTACTATTGTAAACTTTTGCTTTTTCTGCTTGCGCAACGCGTCTGTTGCGTGTAGCCAAGAAATTGTTGCTGAGGTGAACGGAAAGGCGGATGCCTGTCCCATGCCTCCTTTCAAAAGAACCGTGGTCTGGCCATCCAAGTTTCTTCATTATAAATGCAGATAAAAACCAACTCGTGATTCGAGTGCTTCGTTTTCGTTTGAACAATTTGTTTTTATGACGATTAAGTAGCAGAAGCTACCAGTAGCTCAAGTTTTTCTCTCGCTTTTCATTATTTTGCTGCAGTATTAAGAAATTTCTTACGGAAATGTGAATTCTTTGTAACGTTATATCATTACTAGTTCATATTAGTTTTAGAATACACTTAGTATGCCGTAAAGCATAAATTAATGAGACAATGAAGGATGAATAATACATGATCTTTTTCCTAATGAACAAATTTTGCTAAACTTCAGGCATTCTCTGTGTCTCGGATTTTCGTTTAGTTTTCCCGCTAACGATGTTATCTGTGAAGTCCGGATGAGTGTTCACTACGATTTAACTGAGATTAAGACTTGTAAACTGACACCAGAGTCTGCCGCCTTACTAATTCTGAACAAGCAGTCACCATGAATTATTGCTTGGCTATCTAACATAATTTGACCGTTCCGTTGCTCAAACTTCGAACTTTGGCAGAATCCTGCGGCTGCTTGGTAAGTTCCCAGTTAGTTAAGGAAGAAAAGGATGGTGTATGCTCCATGCAGTTCTTCTTTTTTCTTGAATATCGTTAATCATCGTCTGTGTTAAGGCGAATATGATCGTAAGTCGTGGTCGATAAAGTTGGTCTAGGTTTGCCTGGAGGAAATTTTTGTATTTTACAACCAGCCTCTAAAAAGCAGCCATGAAATAATGGCATTGATGAAGCAAGTTGGCGGCTTGATCTGCTCTTAGTCTCTCCTGAGACCAATAAAATATCCTGCTTATTAGCTATAGTTACGACGCGGGCAGCTTAATTGCCGGTATTAAGTCAGATTTGTGGAGACTGAATGTTGAAAGTTTCTAGCGTCCCGTGCTTCTCTTGCTGTTGGACTTGGGCATTTACGTTGTCTTTAATGTGATTCTCGATATCTTCATTTCGTATTTTAAAGCACATAATAATACACTAGCTACCCATTTTAAAAATAAACGTACCATGAGAGTGTGCTGTCATAAAGTAATCGCCATTTAATAGAGGGATAAAAGTTTAAAATTTGTGGGACATTGAGAGCTGTACTGAAGTTGAAATGAAAACAAGTCTTTCCTAATTAATGTGAGGGAAACTATGAAAGTTTTCTGCCAGTATTGCTGCATACATATTCGTACCATCATAAGCAGAAACACTGAAGTAGAAGTCTTACTGCTTCTTGTTCAATTTTTACAATCAAGTAGCACAAACCATGGCACTGGGAAATATTGTAGCCGAACATTTTTAACCGTACCCTCTTGAACACCGATCTAGTGCTAGTAATCAGACGCATGGTCATTGTTTATGAAGAAGTAACATTTTCGTTGTATTCTGCGAACACTTGTATTGTCGTCTTGATAGTAGATACATTCAAAACCAGATGCGCCTCTGTGCGGTCATGCATTAAACTTTGAAATGCTCCTTTCGAGCTCGTTGACGGGCACTGAAGAAAGTGAATGTTTATAATACACAAGTTGAAATTAAACGCCTCGTACTGTTTCAGTAAATAACAAGTTTTCTCACACTTGCTCCCTTCCCATTGCAAAATTGTTCAGGGCTTAGTTTTCCCATGTCTATATTTTCCGTACTATCACTTTCCCTATGCTTTCAAATTTTTCTATTAATGTTAATAGAAAATGATTTACTTTTCCTCAATGGTTGCTCTTCTTCGTCTCAAGTGCGTAGTGTATTTAAATTAAGATTTCTACCTCGCGTGTGCGATGAAAAATTTAGTTAGTCGTCTGCTTTTGTGAGCCCTGAGAAGACATTGAATATCATAGGCTACGACTAGACTATGTAGGACAAAATTCTTGTAGTTGAACTAACCAAATAGGTATGCCTTTATGGCGACGGATGCAAATATGAATTACAATTGAACTTTTGTTATTTCAAGTGTGGCATTTAAACGACAGCGTTTGTGTTTATAAAGAAGATGGTTAGTGTAAAAAATTGTTGAGCGTAAACTTGAATCAGTTATCAAGATGTCCCCTATTTGGAACACAGTTCTGTAATCATAAATTTTTCACAACCAAAACAATAACTCCGTATAATGAGCAGTCGTTGGCAGCGCAGAAACAAACAATCATGCCAATATTTCTTTTTACGGCCGGAAACATACGTACTTATGACTACTGCTACCTCACTGAGCGTTTTTAAAGGTTAATCAGCGTATCCTATATTTTTAATTGATTCATCGAATAGAAGATCCAGCCGGTCACATGGGGATAATGTGAGAGGAACGGGACTTTACTTTCATCATCGAGTAACAGGACTCAATCGGGGCCATGGCTGTCCGACATCAAAACTGTTTGGTAAAACATGCACACGTTAATCTGCGTCCAGTTAAACGTTGATATCAGATTGAACATTGGGATTATATTTAGTTGCAGTTGCAGAGTCGACTCATGTGACAGTTAGGGTTGTACCTGAAAGTTCGAAGCTAATTTTTCAGTGTATGGTTGCACGTACGCGTTGAATGAAGCGTCTC
>VCRD01003440.1:0-12175 GCA_006783055.1 Trinorchestia longiramus
ATCGCAAAATTAGTGTCTAGTCACGAGATCACAACCACAAAATTCCAATCGATCACAACCACAAATTACAATCAGCAACCTGTCAAACAAATGTGAGGCTATTGTTCAGCCGCAATATTTTTGTCTAGTAACAGTATATTATCCAGTCACCAGTCACCATTATTAAAATAATCAATCACCAAAGTACACAATTATTGTCTAGTTGCAAAATCGATAAATCACAAATTTAGTATCTAGGCACCGGATCCCCAAATTGGTATCGAAGCACAAGATTTCAATATTAGATTCTAGTAAAACAGAACAAAATCTCCTCATTAGTGTCTATTCACTGTATCATAAATTATTGCTTAGTTGCAAAATGATTCAATTTGTCACTTGAAAAAGGCAAACATTAGGATTTGTTTTCTCTATCAAGATGTTTTTTTAGTTATGACATCGAATAAGATTCATATTAATAAATTCTTTTTATAATAATTTCCACAAACCGGAGGATTGGATGAAAAGGATTCATTAATATTTTGAAGTTTGAAATCAAAATAATATTTTTTTTCCGTGTGTTAAAAGCTATTCTGTTCTTTTTCACACAGAAGCAACGCTAATAAAGATTCCCCGAAACTAAAGACACATATCAAAAACGATTTTCGTCCATTGAACAAAAAAAAATAGATTCTATTGCCTTTAGTACAGTACCAACATCCACTGCACCTTGATTAACGCATAGAAGGGTTTCACAAACAAATAAATGAAATAGATGTTACAAACACAGAAACACAAACACAGAAATGAAATAAATGTTAGCTGTAGATGGTGCAGTGATGGTAGCAGTAGACAGTGCAGTGATGGTAGCGTTGACTGTAGTAGACAGCGGCAGTAATTCACACACATCATTCCACGGCATGGATACATCACACACATCATTCCACGTCACTATACCTTATCACTACTATCACCACATCACTAATACTGCTACAGTATATAGAGCGTAAAAACTAAACAATAGAAAAAGTTTCAGTAAATTTTTTTTGAAAAAAATACTGTAAGGTTTTAATTTATGGTACAGTCCGAACATAAAGAATCACTATTATTTGCACAAAAATATGCTCTAGAAACCCCAAAATTACCAAAATATGCAGCGGAAGAGGCTGTGTTATTTGTGGAACATTATTTTTAAAAGAATGAATCATTGGGTGGAGAAAAGAAAAGTTTCATGAGAAGATTTGAGAGGACTCCATTTAAACCATGTGTTCAATATTAACAGGAACTCATCTAAGCACTAAAACTCACACACTGAACATCTTCGCTGCTGCATGACTTCGGTCCAGTTCAACCATTGTTAGAAACAGATCTTGTAGGTCTGAATTTTGCTACCAAAGCAAGATTACTTGGTTCTTATGGACTTTTGTTAAACATTCGCAGGAAACTTCTCCTTGCTCCAGCTAATAATCCAATGTTTTCAAATAACATTCCACAACTGCAGCTCTCTTTTCCGCTATATATTTAGCCCTTTTAAGCGATTTCTAAAAAAAATGTGTTATTATTCGACCCTTTTGTCTTATTATGTTCAGCTTGTATCATTCACACAAAACACCATAGTATTTTTAATTTTCTAATAATTGACTTGATATTCGTATCTATTATGATTTTAGTGAAATAAATGCATAAAATGGTAAGGTAACTTTCAGGCCTCCTAACCGAACAGATGTCTGTAGCAAATGATGGTTGAAATGGCCCCTTTCAAGCTCGACTGACTTCAAACTTACTTGCTAAACCCCGTGGATTATAAGAGAACACCATGCACTCAATTTATATCCCTAGTAACCTATACATGTATATTAGCCTAATGCTGACGCTCACGAAAAGTTTTGACATTCCTTTACATGATAAACAAGCATACCATCAAATATGGCCTAAAATAAGGTGCTTATTACACGGAAAATCGGGTATTAGGCTCGGTATGGAATAGATATTTAATTGGGGGTTCGGTATTCACCCATGAGTCATTTGCACTTCACGTAAATTGCCTGATGTCAAATCTCCGCGTAATTTGTACACTTGAATTCTCCTGTTGATCTTAATTTGGGAGTATAATACTAAAGTGCACATTTAATTTATGTTTGGTCATTTGCCTTCAGCCTATGACCGACTGGTCATCTTAGGGCCTCCTTCTCTAGTGGCTTATGCAAGGTAAATACTAATACCATATTCATTGAGTAAGTATATATTATGAATACCACCCTACACCTTCCCTCTAACTCTCGATAGATTGATCTCAAACATGATAATTCAAATTGGCTCACACTCATGTGTCATTACACATGACATGTGACACATTGGCTTGTGTGTCATTACACATGATTGTTATACAATTTCAGATTCCTTTAATTTATGTTGATTACTCAGTTCAATCAAAATCCACTCATTGACGAATTGAAAGGTGAACAGCACTGGTAAACTACTTGCATATTTTCCCTTGGAAAATATGAAGTAGACTACTGGATAGTAGTCGCCTCTGTCCTCGCCGTGTCAGTGACAGCACGAGACAACTAAAGTAGACTGCTGGACAGTAGTCTCCTTTACCTTTCCTGCCGAACGCATATTTTTGCCCTGCTTTGCGAGCAAAGCTCTACCTCTGCAGGAAGAGGGGCTAGCTTCCGCCCCTCTTCCTTCTGGCGTAATTATTTTAGTCCAAATGAATTAATCATTTTGCAGCTCAATCAATAGTTTGGTATACTTTAATTATCTGTGGGTACTTCGTATATTAAATATAAGAATGTCAGCACTTGTTTTAATTTTAAAACGCAGTTTTAAAAAATACACTTGTTCATACGAGTATACGCATGAAAAAATTTTCTCAACAGAAAATGTGAGGGTTTCGATGTCGTACTCAATTAAATAGGGTATGTTGCATCTTTGTAATGAAGCAACAATTTTTATAGACAAGGTAACTTTATTGTTTACTTAATTTCGCCTGACACCTTAAGTTCTATCTTACTATCGTAAATTCCAGCGATAGTATTTTTAAATAAACCAGAAAAACTTCCCTGATAGTAACTATAGCAAAGTTAACACTGGTATCTCAGCTAAAGGAAAACAAATACTGAAGCTATTCGTTTCCAACAATGTTGATCCATTCAGAATGTAATACAACCCGATTAAATTTGAAATTCCTGAATATTAAAGTATTTTTTGAGTACATCTATTATGATAATTAATTCAATGATCGAGAAAACCTTTAAAATATATACTCTGACGTTACTTTAAGTTTCTGAGTTTAAAACAACTCAGAAATTCTGGTGACAGAAAGAACACCAATGAGTCGTTAAAAACAAAGGTATTGGAGTTTGTGCCTTGCATGATTATTCACACATGAGGTTCGACAAAAGACAATGACCGATTTTATTCAGAGCATAGCAATTGGAAATTAAATTTTCATTACATGTGTGAAAATAAGTTGTAATACGCAGGTGTGAGTGTGACAAAAAATTCAAATCGCTAATTTGAACTACCTTTGTGTGCATGGAGTCGAAAGGTGCTCGTGTACTACACGGCTAATTTAATCAATGGCAACACAATAACTGATCATGTTGAAAGTGTACAAGCAGAAATAAATTATCATTGCATCTAATAAACTAATAGCATGGGCATGTACAACAAAACAATTCGAATTACTCAGTACCTTATTATTTTATGCGCTCAAAATTTTCAATTTAGATGTTGGAACCGAAAATATAAGATCTTCAAATTTAAATTATTGTTAATGATTGAAAGCATATTGTTTAGCTAATTTATCTATGAAAATTATATAGAAAGTAATAGTGGAATCTACAACTATTACTTGCAGTTTGTTCCTTAACCGTGAAGTAAGGTTATTCTCTCTGTGTTAAATGTCAGGACTGAAAAATGAATTTCAACAATAAATGAGTATTAATACTATTTCTCGCAGAAACAGATATTACCTTGAAGGTTGTAGTAGGAAAGTTGGAATATGTACTATAAATGCAACTTGTATGTAAGGATACTGATCAGTGAAATGTGTATCAAATACAGAGGCTGAATTTAAATCATGGCTTTGTTGTCGATATCATTCCGAAAATTGCGTCTGGACGGAGGGTAAGAATAAAAAATAAAATTAAATAAGGCGATAGAAACGATCCTTCTACCACATTCCTATCTCGGTACCCAAGTCCCATCCCATAATTCAATCCGCGTCAACCATAATGGCAGCGAGATTCGAACCTGGGTCTTCCCGCTCGTAAGCGGATTCGCTCACCAGTCGACCAAGCTGATTGTAGAATACACCACTCGGGGAATGAATTTGTTCTTCGTGACCCTAACTTTTACATTAATGCGTCTTATTACCTGTAAACTTCGTTCTCACTATTTACCAATGGTCAGGTTGTCTGAGCAATACGTAGGAGCAGAGGTTTCACTTTGTCAGGTGCAGCAACGTTATTGCATAAATGCTGGATTACTGTATTCTTACTGACTTGAAACTGAGGAAACTCATTTACAGTAAAATATGAAAGCACTGGCACTTTCAACCAAAGCATTTCTGACTCTTGAAGGGTGAAATATTGCTGAGGTTTGTAATTTTTATTGATAACTTATGCAGTTGAATTCCACAACAAATTTTAAGATCGGTTACATTGGGATTTCTATTAAATGTAGTTACCATTAATAACTGAACATTCACTTTCAATATTCTTTTTCACCTCCAGATGTTTGAATATGGACACAATTTTGTATGGAAATTTAACCCTGTGGAACGTATTTCTCCTGGTCAAAAGTATCCATGTGTTCAGAAGTATTTCTTTGCTGTGAGTGACAGCGTTGTAGGACTCACATTTCGTCATGCAATTTTTGAGGAACATTTAACGATTTCCTCAAATTTTTAGCTATTTCCTCTGCTTGACTCTTCAGCCGACATCGGAAATCGGAGCAGACTAATAACTTGACAAAATGATAAACTACTGTGATTTCTATTCACAATTTTTAATTTATAATCAGCAAAACTTGTCATTTAACCAATTTTACCTGTGGACGCTTGTATTTGAGTTTATTGTCACTAGTCGATGATATTATGTCACCAGACAGAAATTTAAAACTTCTGGATAGATTTGTTTGCAGCAAGTTATTCGTATTTTTCTTTCATAGAAAGTGCAGAGCATCAAGAAAAAAAATAATGAATAAATTTGCGAGAAAGAAAAAGTCTTTGCTCATAGGTATAATTGACGTATGCGAAAATAATGTTCTTACGATATAGTCGAAGTATGCAGCATCCATTTATTTATTTGAAATGTGATTTAACATCACATTAACATCAATAATTTGTTTATTTACATACTTGGCCATCAAACAGAGAAAAAGTCATTACCGTCCTCCATACACATGTATTTGTACATGATGAAACGCACATTTTACGTTCCAAGTTAATTCATAGTTTATTATTGTTCAAATTAAAATTAAAAAAAACAATCCATCTGATGCCACAAGGAAAAGACGGGGCAAATGAAGAATACGAATATGATAAAAAAAGTTACTGTGCTTTTAGGTGTGAATACTATTGGTTGATTTTACATCTTCATAAGGTACATATTATTATACAAAAAAACGAAGTGGCTATTATCGTCACAGTACACACTGGCAAGGACCTCACCACCCATGCCAGGCAAACACACACGAACTATAAAAAGCTAACTGGGAAAGGTTCACCGAACAAATAGAATAACTTCTAGTAGCACTCAACACCCACCCCTTAAAAGACATAAATCAAACGGTAGCAGAATTCAACGCTATCATCACAAAAGCTGACAAAAAACACATTCCCAAAGGTAACAGAGAGCATCATAACCCAAACTTTGCACATGAAGTGTATAGACTAATCAGAGAATGTAACAATCTCAGAAATACATCCACTCTGCGCACTTAAAACACCACTTGGCACATCCAGGATCTGAACGAACAAATCACGGGAAAAATTACTGAAAAGCAAATAGAAAACGAGAAAAATTTCGTCGAATCACTAGACCACAAGACAAACTTTAGCAAACTCTTTAAAACCATTAGAAACATGACAAATTCCGACACAAATGCCTCCCAACCACATGCAGCAATCACCACTGATGTGAACATACCCTCAAGACGGAAACAAGCATAAACATACATCTCTATGCTAGCATTAGCAAGGTACACACCACAATCGCAGACAGGCACACGCACAGACTCAAACACAGGAAATATATTCATTTAACTTTAAATGAGGAAGATATGCTTCAATATTTTTGTTCTAATTGTTCATCTTCACAAGTTAAGCCCATTATACATTAGTGAAAACAATTTGGAGCTTCACTCAGGTTTTCTTAAGGTTGTATGACAACATTTATAAAATTTTTGCAGCTCACTCAGTCGTCAACATAAAAATAAAGAAAATACTTCGTTCTGCTTGTCTTTCTTTATTAAACCCCTCCGCTCCGAAACTCTAGCTCAGTGGTCTTTAACCATTTTTAATGTCCACCCCTAGTGGTGATTAAGTAGAAGCTGTCCACCCCCACCACGAAAAAGTCCCATTAAAAATCTTACGTTCAATATTTAAAATCTATGTTTCATATCTAATTTCGATGACCATGTAAATAGAAAAAAAACAGTTTTTCTTAATTTTATTCAACTTTTATATATTCATCCATACATTTACACAAATCTCCAACTAAAAGCATTGTTAAATTCTATCCTTAAGACATATATTTCTTAATTTATCTAAACTATTCATTGAATACGTTTATCAAGCGCATGTTTAACCTGATTTTCGTACATAGAAGATATAAGTCACAAAAACGGACCTTTTTATTCCCAGCTATGGATGGCAGAAATAATTTAACTTTGCTCGTACAGCAAATAAGTATATTACATATATTCCTTTTTAGGTTTCAATAGTACATATTTCTGGCTTGATGCGACACTTCACGTCTATGAAACGAAACAGCATTGCGATGCAAATATTTTACAAATTATTGTTTTACATGTTTTTTATGCCTTGTTTAGACGATAAAGAAATATTGTAATGGTAGTTAGAATTTCTTCCAAAACACATTGCTGAATTTTCTCACCGCTACCGCAATAAAATTGCATCAAGACAACTTTATAGAGATACAAAATCTACGAAAAGATTTGTAGGAGCTCTTTCAAACTAACATTACTCGCGGCACTAAGATGTAAGTGAAGCCATGTAAGCGTGAAAAGAGCTACGTTCATTATTGCCACTGATGAATTTTTAGCCCCGATTTAGGTAAAACGAACGACTTAAATATGTATATAGTTATCTATGCATGGTATATATAGGGAATTAATACACTATTCTATAAACATGTATAGTAATTTACATATAGAAACTGTAAACTATACTAAGAACTGGGTTTAAGAACCCAGCAGTGGCAACGCTGGAACTTCCGAAATGGTAGCATCTTGCATCGGAGCTACACACATTCAAACGTTGTCTCTATTTGACTGCAAAATGTATTAACACTAGATTTTGCTCTCAGC
Source organism: Trinorchestia longiramus (assembly GCA_006783055.1). Taxonomy (NCBI): domain Eukaryota; kingdom Metazoa; phylum Arthropoda; class Malacostraca; order Amphipoda; family Talitridae; genus Trinorchestia; species Trinorchestia longiramus. The sequence goes on from VCRD01003440.1 coordinate 7,537, forward strand.
TGGACTATGAGGAAAACTTCACTGAAACTAATATTAACTAATATTAAACTGTTGACCATCAATAAAGATGAATATACCTCCGTTTTGGGCAGTTACACCGCATTAATTACGGCAGAGGTGGATAAATTTGTATCATTGTAAACATAAACTCAGTCACATTTCGTCAGACGTTCAGTTCCATACACTCCGGCCTGGTTGAACATAGTTTCTGTTGCATAATAATCTGACTGCTCAGGGGTTTTAGAAAATCATGGGTTTTAGAGAAAAATTTAGGTCTTGTTTACATTACAATCACACGGTAAATTGATGCAATATAAATTCACATTCACCTATTTCTAGGAGTACTAACCGTACTCTATCGATTGGTGCTGATATGTTTTAATCGCTTTAGCTAGTCCCAGTGACGAGTGTTGCCGAGATGGGATGATTTTTTTTCTAAGATACGACTCTGTTCGGACTGGTGGCTTGTACAATGGCTAGGTTTCGAGGTTCGCCTGCTCACCTCTCCCACTTGTCGCTCTGTACGCAGTGGTGAGCAATTGACGGACAGGCATTCGAACAGACGCGATTCATTTCCAATGTTTTCTTCAATTTCGGAAGCCAGCTGGGAAGAGACTGAGTCACCCTCCGTTCATCATGTGGGGAAAGGTAGGGGGAAGGTATGGGTAGCAATGACAGGGAAGAATGTCGGTTTCCACAATAAAGTCAGGTCTGGATGCAATCAAGGTATAACCTTCACTCATTGCATGATTCATTGGGAGGTGCTGGAAACGAAAAACAATAACGAAGAAATGTGTGCAGTGTGACAAGATTCAGTTAATACAGTAGTTCCCAACCTTTTTGTGATCAAGTACCACTTGGAGGTCCCGTACAGTCGCCGCGTACCACCTGGTTCCAGAGAAACTAAATTGGATCAGATATCAGTATATTTCCATAATTATCAAAAACCAAATAAAAATTGTTCATGACCCTGAAGGTGCTTGCGTACCACCTGGAATGCCCTCGTGTACCACTGGTGGTACGCCTACCACAGGTTGGGAACCATTAAGTTAATATAATTAATTACATCAATACCGTGCTCTTAGTACTCGGCTCTTCAGCAATTCATGTAAAGAAATGGGTTCAAATTTTGAATCCCAGCTGCTTTAGACTGATATTCGATGGCTTTCGAGAGCTCGGGCTATAAAAAGGCTGATCGCTTTAAAAATTAAATCATGTTATTTTTATCTGGTAACGACTCAGATTTGATGCAACATTTCCAAAACGAAAATTGGCTTGCCAATTTTTGTTATGCATCAGATATTATTGACAAACTTTATGACCTCAATCTATCATTATAGGCGAAAATACAAATGTTCTTGCATTAACTTCAAAAATTCAAGCTTTCCTGAAGAAAGTTAATGTATGGTTGAAGAATATAAAATGCAACTCATGTGAGTTGTTTTCATGTCTGGTAGAGTTCATCACAAAAAATTAACTCAATTTTGAAATAATCGAACCACCTATAATTAAGAACTTGGTAAGCTTAGGGAAAACTTTTAAAGTTATTTTCTTCATGAATCAAACATGAGCCGCTTTGATGAGATCTAAAATTCTTTTGATGCTGAAGGCGAAAAAATTTCATCTCACACTAGAGGTACAGGAAGAATTTGCTGAACTTTCTTGATTCTTTTCTAAAAACTATGTTCGTTAAACCAAGTCTAAATTCGTTTTGGGTTGGTATCAAATTTGAATATCTAAACTTGTCACGACTTACATTGGATACGCTTCTACCTTTCACGTCAACATATTTATGTGTCAGGGATTTTTCGGCATTAACTAATCTCAAAACAAAAAATTGATCTAGTTTAGTAAATATTGAAACTGTATTTAAGCTACAGTAACAGATATAGAGCGAATATTTGACCTGTGTAATAAAATGCAGGTGCATCAAGCCTGTTAATTAAATACAAGTAACATTATTTAATGCCACTAATAGTATCCATAGACTTCCTGGGACTACTGTATAAAATACGCACATTCTAATTTTTTTGTACAGTATACCCGATTTCTTTATTAACATTAAATTTTTCTCTTATATTTATAGTCTATTCTTTATATTTTTCAAGTGAAAGGGTCGTACAAAAATTAAATCTTTTAGAGGTGGTTAAACGTTAAATAACGGTCGGACAACAGTTTAAACACATTCACTGATAGGACCTTGGGGCTAGAATGGATTTTTCGCCACTTGTAAATGAGTTTTCCCACTGATGTGAATGAGGTCTTACTGACAACTGTGTATGGTCCTTCTCACAATTTTTAAGTCTAATAATCCTTGTATTTTAATGTTCTATTTTACCTCCTTACTGAGTCCATAAACCCCTGGCACATAGCCTCACGCACAGACCTGCTAAGTGTCGGTTTTGCTCTACGAAGCAAAACATTCAGGTTTCGTCTTCTAGCGCAGCTAACTAAATTAAGAATCTAAAGAATAAGGGTAGATGATGACAAGCTCCACCCACTACGTAGTCTGTTCAACCTTCGCTTGCATGCGAACAGTGGGATGAAAGATTTCGCATAGGACGGCAGATTGATAATAGAACTAGTAAAACAATGGAAGGCAATTTTAGGACAACGGAAGATCGCTATCACGGACGATGGGATACGCATAGGACTACAGATTGATAATAGAACTGCCCAAAACAACTGTATTACCGAAGTTAATAATTCGCGGATGTTCCATAAAACAAGATTTCAAAACTAATGCTCATTTTATTTAGGGTTTCACTTTCCTTATTTTGAAGAAAAAGTTTTGAACGTGTATTAGGTTTTCTTCCATGCATTTGTATACTAGTGACAATAAACTGTTTACAGTCTTTGCTTTATTATATGATTCGTGTAAGCAATATAAAACAGGTTAATACGGATAAATCGATGCACATTTCGCAAAAAATATAGGTGTTAGAATAAATGGACTTCATATCTGATATTAGCACTCGAAATATACGTTATAACAGCTCAAAAACTATAGCCACCGAAACAAGTGTCAGCCTGTATTGAGTAAATAATTTAGGCCATACTAATGGAGCAACCACTCGCCTAAAATTTGCTTTCAAATTCGATACTTACGATTTAAGCTGAATAAATTGAAAATTGACGTTGGGTATCCATTGTTTCACTGGAGATATTTTTGTTGAATAAATTTTGTATCTCCTAGAAGGTCATAGTTACAGCTTGAATGTGGAACATTTTTCCATTTGACCTAAGATAAAGAAATTATGGACTCTAAAATCATTGGTTGTCAGGTAATTTAAAGTAGGCACTTGAAACAAGGCTAAGTTAAAACAAGAGGAGTTATTTGATGCAAACAGCGGCCTAAGATCGATTTCTTCTACAAAATAACGCACGTGAGTTTCGAATTGGGCGTGAACAACTTGATTAGTTTGAATTTGGGTTAATAATACTACGTTCATACACGAAATTTGGCATCAATTGTTAATGGCGTGGAAAATTCAATTAAATTTTAAATTTCAAAGAAGATATTAGGCTTCAATATATTTATGATTCGTTTACCAAGAGTGTATAAAACTAATTATCTATTTCTAGCAAGATCATTTAGTAATAGTGCTAGAATCATGAGATGAGAACGAGCCTTTTGGCCCTTTGTTAGGTCGGTACCCAAGTCCCTGGCCGTAAAATCATTCTATCTGCCAAAGGCCATGCAGAAACTGACCAGAGCAATAGAGTCTCGAACTCGTGTCTTTCTCATCGTAAGCGTACTCGCTCACCAGTCGAACATGCAGGTTGATGTTACGGGATGAAATAACACGTGTAAAAGTAGTCGATAACAGATTCTCAAAAAAGTTATGCCTGGAGTTGAACGCCAAGTTTCAGGTTGCAACGAATGTTCAGTCAATTTGTTGAACGAATGTTCTGTTCATTTCTTGGTTGGAATGAGAATTCATCAAATTCAAGATTTATTTCATTATTGGCATGGGCACCAATATCACTAATGACTTCTTTCCACCCTTCTATAAGCTTTTTGATGCCTCTCTTATAGAATTCAAATGGTGTTGACTAAAAAAATAAACTGGCTTCATATCAACAACAAAACAAACAAAACAAAAACGTATATTTCCAATAAAGTTGTTACATAAGAAATGTAACATCATTGGTTTTTAAAAATGCCCTATCATAAAATCCTTAAGTGGTATGTATTCTATGCATAGTATCATAGATGATAGAACAGCAGTACCTACGGGTATACATTAACATTCACATCACGCAATGAACGTTAAATATACATGGGAAAACAAATGAAACTTTACTTTTTCAGTGATGACTTAAGAGGTAATCATTGGTGATACATATAAACTCTGACGTGGTAGATATTATACGCATTTTAGGTGATAAGCGAAATATTTTCTTTAGGTACAGATTAGATTTGACATCATTACATTTAAATGAATTGGATGTTTAACATCCGAGAAATACCGAAAAAGGAAAATTATGAGAGCGAAAACTTAAAACATAAAGTTGTGATTGTTATTAAATTGAAATTGTAATTTCTAATTAATGGTTGACCGTATGGTATGGCTTGCTGATGATCGATTTAATTCAATCTTTATTACAGTTATCTGTAATCATCGTGTTTAATATG
>VCRD01003440.1:12440-26081 GCA_006783055.1 Trinorchestia longiramus
GTAACATTAATTCACATAAAATTCTATTTAGTTTTAGGCAAAACACAATTTATAATCGATCAAGAATTTTTTTTATGCTCAATGAAAAATTAAACCTTTCTAACATGTTAACGTTTATAAGGTTAAAAAGCACCAATTTATAAGCCTAAAAAATAACAGAAACAAAATAGAAGTAAAAAGTAAAAAACATCCCGGTTTTTGATAAAATTAAATTAGTCGATTTGACTCCAGAGCTGAGGAATTATAGCACGAGTTTGACATATACGTATGTTTCGTTTGAATATTGTTAGCTCTATTTCAGTTTATACTTAAGTTGTGTGACACAAACACATGGTAGACACTTATATGGAGCATGTTTCGTTACTAAGTTAATTTTGTTTGATCATGCATAGGAGCTAAGATTTCTGTATTTGTTTGCTACTTTGATATGCAGAAATGTTGTGTCACGTTCTTTTGAAATTTTTAATTGATTGGTTTTTCTTCATATGCGTGGGCAGTTTATTCCAAAGCAATGCACCTGAAATTGAAAGAGCCCTTTGTCTAGCATCGGACGAGCGGAAACTGATGTTAACATCGTGTCGTCGATCAGGTTTCACACCCTTGGTAGTGGGTGGATAGAATTTAACAACGTTGGCTGAACTTTGAGGGCGATATAGAGAGGAAAATACATATTTGACCTTGTGAATGAGTAGTTTTTGTTCTATCGGGGTCCATTTAAACTTTTCCATGAGAGGTGTTGCATGATCGTTCTTTCTGAAATTTCCTTTGCATACTACTTTAGCAGCAAAATCCATACATTTCTGTAGCTCTTTTTGAAGACCTTTAGGTATATCTCCCCAGACCAAGTCAACCACTTCTCTTGGAGTAAGCATTTGTCCTGAAGGATGATTATGTAGGGTTCTAAACAGATTTTAATCTGTCGGAGCATGAACGAGAGAATATGGTGAGTGAATCAAAATTTCCCAAACAAACTGTTCAATGATATTCTTCGTCCCCCTTGACGTGTGGGGTCTTGCATTGTCATGGTGCATGATCACTCCTCTTCTGTTTAGACGAAAGTTGTTTTTCCTTTAGACCAGTCTTTAAACGGCTCAGCTTTTGGCAGTACACTGTGGTGCCTCAGAAACATCGTAATTAATTTAGAATGATCTTACGTTCGATACAAAGTATAATGTATTTTAGTAATATTCCGGAGTTAATTTATATACTTATTTCACGTCATTAGAAGCTAGAATTTTAAAGTGAAAATTTTAATCGTAGTTACAACCTCAAATTGTAACCCTCGTTTATAGAACACCATAGTCAACCACGAGCCTATAGGTTAAGTGCCCGTCAGTTTCCTCGCAACCGTTACCCAGTGAACAGCAATTTTATTCGCGCTTTCAGTCTCTCTGACGGGTAAGTTTTCCATTGACCATGTGTTAGGAAGTAATTCATTTCACTTACCTACCATATATTCCGTAAACTTATCATTTTAGCTTTGCCTAGATGTGAAGTTGTGCTTTGATTTGCGTTACTCCAAGATTTATAATTAATCCATATATAGAACACTTTGAATAATAACTTTTGCATCAGCTATCAAATTCATTGTCTAATTTCGTCTCACTCAAGTCTCTACGTTCGAGTATTTTATGACAAGCATACTGAAAGATCGACCAGCCATTTTGATACGGTTATTAAATTTCATGGCCTCGGGTAGAAGCTACATATCCGCATCTCGTTTCTGTATTTCTCTGATTGCCAGTTAATTAAGTACGATGCCTTAGAGTTTTACTCAATAGTTGTCTTATAATGTTGTCTCATGATATTAATTCTTCTTGCTAAATTCTGTATTTATTTCGAGTTACTTATGGGTCCTTACTCGGGCAGGTTTCAATATCAGTTCCAGCTTCGGTTTTACGATTTCAAGTTCTCAGTTTTTGTCTTCGATCTCGGCCCCAATTTCTGTTCTAGTTTTGATCGTGTTCATGAATAAATCTGCTAGCTACGGAGACGATCGTATCACTTCCTTCGAAAACCATCTCCCACGAAATAATGACTATAGAAAAATAACCCGTTCCCTAAAACACTACACAAGTCATGGTTTGATTGCCACCTTAGAGCTCATAATAAACAATTCTTTCTATGTCTCACCACACGCAGAAATTTTTTCAGCTGCACACTAGGTCGAGGCTGTGGAATAAGGTTGAAATTACGGCCGAGTCAGAGTCTTTACGTTTAACATAATAAGTACGGTATCCATTTGTTATCTCCAGTAACGATTCTATCTAAGAATTGGGCTTTAAATTGAACAGAACGTAGAAAGACAACAGTTCACACGTTGTTGGAAATGTTTCTGTGAAAGATCGTGTGGAATCCATTTTTCAGCCTAGGAGGCTTTAGCAATTCTTATAATTTCATGATATATGGTCATATAGCTCACGTTAAACTTCTTGCTCATTGTTCTAGTTGTTTTGAAAGAATCATCAATGGCAGCCAGTAATAAGTTCTGTAAAACTGAGTCTTTTTGAACATTATTTTATTCCTTTTGAAACGGAAAATCATCTTCTACAACTCCTTTCAGTTACCAAAAAATTTCCGTATGTGTTCGTGAGCGATCTTGCGGCTGGACTTGCTGTACTGCCCTTTTTAAATTCATGTAGCAAAATATTCCTGATGTGCTCATTGCTTGGAATGAAAATTTGGGTCAATGACATATATTTATTGTAATAATTATCACAAAATTGGAAAATGTAAATAACATTTAAGTGATTTTGATAGCTACACATATGTACGATTAATATAATCGTACACTAAAATAATAAATCAAGAAACGGATAAACTTACGTTAAGACCTGATAGTAACCGAAAATGATGTATTACAAACTGTAAAACAAGTTTTTTGTATATTATTTGCAGTTATGAGCCGTCTCCCAAGTCTATATACTGTAAATGTTGTTTCAACAGTAACAAATAAATTCATATCAGCTTCAATATCCTATATTTTATTTTCAAATTATTTTCAAACCTCAAGATTAGTCAGATGCAGTTCTACGAGGTTGTGTACAGTGTCTTCATTTTACAAAAAAAAACAGTAGAAAAATAATTTAAATGTTTTGAGCTAGATATTAAAAGTCAGAAATTTACATTTGTTCCCCACAAAAAAAGGATGGTGACACTTTTATTCAACGAAAACACCAACCAATCACATTAGTTCTCTTATACGGACTTGGTAAACTGAGAGTAGTCAACTTCCCCTGGGCAGCATTGCTGCGGCCTTGGAACTGGTAAACTGGACAACTGCAAGTAGTCTACTTCACTTCGACGCCAACGCGACATGATCATACGAGAAGACTAGACTAGACGCCAGTAGTGTATTGTTGCTCAACGATCCCTAGTTTTTGGCAATTGTGTCGAGTAGTCTACTAATGCTTTCCACCCTTCAATTATCCCGTTGGTTTCTTCTTCCCCTTGCTGTTCTGGGTTATCGTCGTGCAGGATCCTCGATGTTATTCAGGATGTCTTCTTTCACGAGAAAAAAATAAAACCCCACCTGTTACGATCTTAAAAGTATTCTTTTAGTTTCAGCTCATAATACCTCTCTATTTCGTTCATTCCATTTCCTTGCTTTCTCGAATTTGTTTATTTCAACTCTATTCTACCAGCTCTAGTATTTCCATCTGCTTTACGATGATAATTTCACTCTACGAATGTATGAAGTCCATAAATATGTTCAGCCTATGAAGAAATTTGTGATATTTGCTGAGCAAGTGACACCCTTTTTCAATCAGTTGTCGATAATTTTCCTGGTTTTCCATGATTTATCAGTTGATTACTTCCGTGATACAGAGTGGTTAATTCCTACATTGGTCTCTTTAAATGGTGAATCCTTCGCTAAATTCCTGTTTTGCCCCTATAGCATTTTATAATTTAACGTTTTCTCACTTAAAAATGTTTGTCTTTTCTTTTTCTCCCATCCCACATGGGTCTTTTCATCTACCCTTTTCGGCGGCTACCATATAACTGTATGTACGCTTTAGTTTTTCGTAATGTCCTCATCTTTTTTCTCCTTTTGTTCATACATTTTTCATACTGTCGCTAATCACGATAGACACTTTTGGCGAAGAAGCTACCCCTTGTTTGAGACTACACCAATAGCTGAACTTTATTAATTCAAGTTAAAACGAATCTCCATTATTCTCATACTGCTTTCCTAAACAATAAACATGTTTATATGCGTCTTAAGAGCCTGCATCAATGCTTCAAAATTGTGTTGATTTTCTTGATCATGCTACAACAGTCCTCTACGCTGCTTGTATACATATTCTGCTATGTCCCATGACGTATGTATGACTTTAAAAGAACTGTAAAAAATGATAACCTAATTATAATTGGGCCTATTCATATAGTACCTTAACTTAATAGCACCTAACATTAATTGTCATAATGACAGCTTTTTTAACTTTTGTAGTTTACAGCAGCTGAACAATTGTAAATCATATTGGTCCGAAAACACTTCGTTATGCTAAACTTCACCCATTTCGAGTAGGAATCTTTTGAATTGTACCTTGGTAAAACACAGTTCCTAACCTGATGTCATTTTTTAACTGTAATTGTATTAATCGATTTTAGATTTTTTTTGTAGTAAACAATATTTCAAGTTTATAATAACAAATCTCCTGTATACGAATTATATTATTTGTTCTTCTCCATAATCCTGAGCTCTTAATTTACCCCTAGGACATTTCCCTTCGAGCCTAGGCCTGTGGAGCTTTGAACGAGTTGTGAGGGTGCGCCTCATCCCCTAATTCCCTACTGGGGTATTTCGTGAACAATCCCCAGCCTTCAATACTGCCCATCACGCTCAACTGCCTACGTTTCCCATCTTCTTTGCCTAATGTTTTGAACTTACTCCGCACCATCTCAGTATGATGTACAGTTTGATTCACAGACCTACCTGATTTAATTTTGTTCGGGAGTATATTTTTGTTTCAATGAGATCAATATTTTATTTTCCATGTTACCTTCTAGCACAAATAAATACGTCACGGATAGAAATCAACAACTTCTGTGATTTTTTTATTAGATCTAAACTTCTGTCATGTATTATTTTATTTTGTTGTACTCATTAGACTCTTCTATAAACGCACACGTATGAACAGTTCTTTCGCATTTTACGATAGCCTATTAATCCTCACAAGTTACAGACTTACGTCGGCATATGATCTTGACATCATCATTCATCAATACACTTATCTATACCACATACAATAGACCAGGGATATGAGACATACACAATATTTATTACCAACTCCTTATTTTAAAATACACTCATATACACCGTAAAACTCAAACCTCTTTACAACACTTTGTTCGCAAACACAACGGGCAAAAGAAGTAGAGCATGACAATAAGTCGCTATGGAACAAAACTCTAGTGAGTAAACATTTTACTCACAGATTACCATCTATATATCTGTCGTCCTTATTATTTTCATATAGGTAAAGGATCCTGGGGTTTCGAAGGAAAAAAGTGTCTGAATAATTAAAACAATAAGATATTTGAATTGGCCGGCGCAGCTCCAATAATTTTCAAGCAGCGATGGCCAATTCAAATTTAATATGGTGGTTTATATTTATTTTTTTCATAATATTATAATGTCCCAGGATTTTCAAATTCTTTATTCAGGTAAAAAAAATGTATTTTAATTATTGCAGATCAGACAATTATTTGAACAGAGCAGTCCGATTCAAATACAAACATGCGTACATCGAAAGAAATATCTAAGCTATTAAAAATATATTTCAATTGCCCAGCTCTGCTCGAATAAATCGTCCGATCACTATAATAATTTAGACATAGGTTTCTACGTAAACACATTATAACCCACTTTTCTCGTTTGAAGACAGTCCATCAAAATTGTCACTACTATTTATAAGAATATGTATTTAGTTGTTTGGTTAATTCATTCAAACTATTAAATTCAAGAAGAGTGTAATTTTTTTCATAAAAACACTATTTCGTATGCATGAAAAAAGTGTTGAAAATAGGATGAAAAAATAATCATTAAATATCACCGTTACATCGATATCTGTAAGATATTCAAGTTCAGTTGTGAGAGTTGCACCTGAAATACATATAATCTTTTGCAATAGATAATGCATGCCATAGAACTTACTATGCAACTGCTAAATGATAATTTATGAAGATAGAATGTTTGAAAAAAAATACTTCCCTCCAACGAGGTTAATAGGTTGATGCGATGTCAATACAAGTCTAAACAGAATTTTACACCGCGCTGCATACGCTACATAATCATTTAACGATTAAATTATTTTCAGACTGATCAAATTGTTGCATAAATTACCACTCATCTTTATTCATTTTCATATAATTTTACTGCAATTTTGAACGAAAATTTAATATATGAGAATAAAGGGTATGTTTATCTCTGTGCACATATGTTCCCATTTGATATTAATGGGCTAAGATGGTATAATACAATTGCTTTACAAGAGTCGGGAGTCGGTGTAATGCTTCTTACATGCTTGAAACACTGTTACATTCTCCTTATACTGCTATCCGTGGCAGTGTGAAGACCTGAGGGCCTGAAGTTATAGATAACGAGTTCCAAATTGTAAAAAAGTAATATAAAAGTAGCAAAGAAAAATTTTATGTAATAGTAGGTCTAATGACACTGCAATATTATTTTCAACATTGTATGGTAAAAGTGTCAATCTGGATTATTACCTGATCATGCATCTATAATTCAAAAATGCGCGTGATTTTTTCAATTTACTGTCACTACAATGCCTAAAAGTACCATTATATACATTATAATATTTAATTTAATTATTTGGACATTTGAAATTTTATCATCTACCGTCCTAGACGTAAAAGCTTGGCAGTCGATTAAATAATTTTCTTTAGATGAAGAATAACATGAGATTGATAGTGATTAAGTTGGCAACGTTGTCACTGTTGGATTAACTGATAAAATGGATTTTTGAAATGATGGAGTAACTGTTGAAGTTATAGTGCAGAAAGGTTTGGATTCTTTAGAGCTCCATAGTGAAACAAAAAATTAAATGGATGCATTAAGCTGGCTCAAGAAATTTACGATGCTTTCGTTCAAAAATCATGAAAAAAACAGCTGGGAAAGACCCACAAAATTGTGTAAATCGTTTCCGAAATGGAAGCATGTTGATCCAACGTACACTAATGTAAAGAAAGGAACATATCACTATGAGAGTAGTTTGAAAGAAAAGAGTGAAACTTTAAAATTGATGACACCTGTTCAAGTATTTGAGGCGCTGATGACACCTAACATATATGACCACATATTAAAGGTAACCGTAAAATATGCTACAATCTGTACTAATAAGATGAACTTTGTCGTGAATGTAGATCACTTGACAACGTTCATTGGTATTCTGTTATTCTCAAGTTACCACACGTTGCCTTCGGAACGACATTATTGGTCAAATACTAAGGCTCCAGAAGAGTCGATGCATATTGAAAAATACAATGAGTAAAAATCAGTTTCAAACCACAAAAACTGTTTACATTTCCTTGATAATGCAAAAAAAGAAAAAAAAGTGTTCAGAGGGCTCAAAATCAGCCCACCAATTACCATGGTTCAAAGTTAATAAAAAGAGGAGAGCAAAACACACTGATAAAAACTTCATTATAATACGAACGTTTCGGGCTGAAACCCATCATCAGCTTTTTTTAAAAGAAAATCAAACATACACCACTGAAACAAAAAAAGAAAAAGAAGTACGAACATAAATTTAGAAGAGTAGCCAGAAGAGATATGACAAAAAACACAACTAAGAACCTATAATGGTAAGGGGGTATGAGCTTAACTGGTTGTTAAGTGATGGCTTGCATTTAAAAATGGAAAGAGACTCTAAAATTCTAAGATCTAAAACACTTGAAGCTGCACGTACTACTTTGATCTCTCAACCAATTTATCTGTGTTTACCATATTTTGGACCTTACTCAGAAAAGCTGAAAACAGAATTACTGGCCCTCCTCTCTTGCCATTTTGCTAGCATAGAATTTCATATAATTTTAAGAAACATATTTAAAATTGGTTCTTTCTTCAATTATAAAGATAAACTTCCATCCACTATGCAGGCCTCTCTAGTGTATTCGTACAGTTGTGCACGTTGTGCATCTGAGTACGTTGGCATGACCACACGTACTCTCGGAGCTAGAATGGCAGAGCATTTTGGAGTTAGTTACCGCACTGGTGCTCGTCTGACCAGTCCGTCTCATTCTGCTGTTCGCAATCATGCAAAAACTTGCAATACGATACCCCATTCTAGTCATTTCAAAGTAGTACGTGTAGCTTCAAGTGTTTTAGATCTTAGAATTTTAGAGTCTCTTTTCATTTTTAAATGCAAGCCATCACTTAACCAGTTAAGCACATACCCCCTTACCATTATAGGTTCTTAGTTGTGTTTTTTGTCATATCTCTTCTGGCTATTCTTCTAAATTTATGTTCGTACATCTTTTTCTTTTTTTTGTTTCAGTGGTGTATGTTAGATTTTCTTTTAAAAATGCTGATGATGGGTGTTAGCCCGAAACGTTCGCATTATTATGAAGTTTTTATCAGTGTGTTTTGCTATCCTCTTTTTATTAAAATTGAAGAAAATTCCAGCAAATGTGCCTGGTTCAAAGTTCATATAAACAATTTTAAATTTTCGTACAAAAATCACTGTCGATGTAATGATTACCAGATTCTATAGGCACAATTTCCTAAAACATTTTATACGAGGGCAACTTATTAGCTTTGGTTGTAAGCTAGGGTATAATAAAGAGAATCTGCATATTGCTTCAAATTTGCTTCGTATTGAGGTAAAACCTCCTAAAGCGAAAAAATAATAACTTATGAAAAGCTTTCACCAGTAACATCATATATATTTTTTGATAATTTGTTCACAGATTGTCCATAGCTAGTGCACTTGCAAAAAATTAGGATACAAAGCAACAAGAACAATGTGAGATAATATGATTGGAAATACCCATTAAATGGACTAAATCTATGATGGATAGGAAGAAATGCAAAAAGAATTTCAAAACAGATTTGATTGTAGTGAAAAAAATCGTATCGTGAAATAGATTGTTAATAAGCTTGTGACTGTTGGAGCAAATAATGGCTCTTTGCTTCTTTTCACGAAAGTCCTGAGCTGGTTACTGGAGACGAAAACCAAAGGACATGTCAATCACCTAAATATTCTTCATAGTTACAATGCAAGAATAGCAGGTGTTGACAAACATGATTAATTTGCTGGAAAATATTCAATTGCAATCAGAAGAAATTGTATTGGTTATTAATGGTTCGCATATTGCACATCACAGTCATAAATGCCTGGATTGTGCACAAATTTTTATACAACAGTGATGGATAAAGCTTGAGTCGTCTAGATTTCGAGAGGCAAAAATACTTGGCACATTTGAAACGATCTGATTATAGTATTCAGATCATAAGAAAGAAGGATTGTGCACGAGCAAATAATCCTCGAGATATAAGGTTCAACCGTGCGGAACACTTTTTACAGAAGGATAATCAGCAACGTAAATGTCAATACACATCATGCCCAGGAAATTCGATAACCTACTACAATAAATGCACCGTGATATTGTGCATTTATTGCATGATTCTTTATCACTCCTAGATATAAATAACATGAAATAAATGAGAATATTTCTTTTTAAATATACTAATGATATATTACTGCATTTTTTAACAAAAAAAAGTTACTGTGCATGAAACAAGTTAGTTTAAAGTATAAAATCTTACAAAGTGTTTTTTCAGATGTCTGTGCTATCTTTATCATCATTACCTACGGATGTATAAAACGATAACCCAGTGTCCTCGTTTGAGGATTCTCAACACCTGTTTTGTTTCTATAAATGAAGGTTGATTACTAGTTTCTGTGTATTTGTTATTCTTTTTTCTATAACTGTATTCAAAATTTCAGAAAAAATCACCTAATGGATATCCTGGAATATAATGGGTTAAAACAAATGTTTGAAGGCCCAGGAACCATTTAAATTTATGAAAAAACAACTAAGGACCACCTTATAAAAGAGAGATGTTTGTATTTACCAAGACTCTTCGAATGCCTGTCTGATCACTGTAATGATCAGGACTGAGTTTTTACCTTAAAACGAACATTTGAAAACCACAGGACCCTTTAATTATATGAAAAATAAGAACCCCAGTGATCTACATTTATTTATAATTCACAGTTGTCTTATCCACAATTCTCATGACAAGTTTTATATTTAAAATTAGCCTGCAGAATTCGATCACAATGCGGAACATTTTTGAAACAGTTTGAACAATTAACTGGTGAACAATTAAGCCATTTCTTAGTTTATTTTACACTAACCAAACCATGCATCGCAACAATTGAACAATAACACGGCATAAAATGCAAAATAATGTGTTAGCTTATTCATCTGAAGCTCTACATAATTAATACAGAAAAAAGTTCTCATGAATTGTCAACTACTGATCAGTGAACAAACGATAAAAAATTTCTGTTTTTGCTAAGTTTAGTTTTTTTCAAGACTAGCACATGTAGTAATAATGATGATGTATAGTGATGTGTGATGATGTATAGTCATGTATAGTAATGTGCCAGGATGTGTGAAGGTGAATGGGTACGTGTGGTACTCAAGCAGTAGGGCCGCACGGCCATTAAAATCCAACCGCTGCGCTCTCGAAAACACATACACACAGCACTCTAATATGAAACGTAAGCAGTTCCGAGCACCAAGCCAGTAAATTCAAGCACCTGAAATATGTTCGACGATTGCCTCGAAACCATACAATGGGAAGCTTCTGGCTAGTAGTGCCCAACGGTCAGATAAGCACAGCATACCTCTAAAGCAAGAACCAAGTACGAGAGGAGGAGGTAAAAGTCAGGAGGCGTGTTTCTAGAAAATACCAACGGATTATATAATCAGCTGTCGGGAAATCAAGCGAGTTCAAAAGTGTAAGACGTCAATAGGGTGAGTAACAATGTGAGAAGCGGCGACGGTTCTACAGAGGGCACCCTTGAGCTAGAGGCAAGCGACCGACTTAGAGGAAGCAAAAGACGGAAAATCACTCGACGGGAGGTGAGAATATATCTTGGATAGGAAACAGAAACAATATTCTGTAGGGCTGTTAAAATATCGTGATTATTTTAGTAATAAATATTATTAAATTTAGTAATATTTTAGAGTAAATTTTTATACTTATTTCACGCTACTCGTGATATTTTTTAAAGGAAAATTTAATCATAGTCATGACTTCAAATGGTAACTCTCGTTTATGGAAGAGCGTAGGCAACCACGGGTTCTAAAACTAAACGCCCATCAGTCTGCGCACAACCATTATCCAGTGAACAACAATTCTATTCGCGCTGTCAGTCTCTCTGGCGGGTCTCGGTTTACGGATTTCACGTGCTCAATAATAAATCTGCAAGCTACGAAGTCGACTGTATCAATACCCTAGAAGAACCCCACCAAAACAACTAGAGAAAAATACGTGTGTTCCTAAAATACCAACAAACATCATAAGCGTATTAGGGCCCCTCTATCAAGGTATGTACTTATGGAGGATTTTTCTCTCATTTTAGGGAGGGAGGTACTACCACTTCTTGGAGCAACTGGATCCGTGAAGAAGTTCATCTCAACTTGGAAAAGTTCTTGGCAATAATTAATTTGGAGAGACTCGGGATTTCATCGTCAAATTGGATTTGATATATACGTAATTACTTCCGAAAATGACCAGCAGGGATCACGTGGAAATATTAACTAACATACTTCAAGTCATCGGTACTCCTTTAAACCAGTGAAGGTTGAGAAGCAGCGTATGCAGCATACACATAGTGTAAACATTAGGACAGCCTGTGACACGACGTTAGGGCTCGACAGAGTGGATGCTTGAGCATGCTTGCTGTGAAGGAAGTACAACACAAGTTTTCACGTCATTCATGCGAGAAAGAACTGGGTAACTATTGTCTGTGAAATTAATTAATCGGGATCTAGTAATAACATTGTTTCACATGAGTGTATTTGATTAAGCTTTAAAAATGAAATTAGGTATAGGTTTTTAGTAAAATTTGATATGTGCGCGTGTAATTATTGTTTGTTATGTGGATCAGAGTGTCAATTCAGCCACCAATCGGTGTTATTTGATCTAGATCATTATTGTGAGTGGAATTAGTTGATTTGAGAATATTGGTTTGAATTGATCACATTGCCTTTATGACATAATTATGTAGCGATACAATACGGACGTATTCACAAGGTGATTGTATTACATACACATTTTACGTTAGTTAGAATGCATTCAAATTTTCATAATGAGAGAGAGACGTCGCAAATTGGAGAAATCCAAACCATTGGACATGAATGATATATTATGCAGTAATAAGATCAAAACAAGAAGGGTATAAACCCAATTAATAAGCCTAAAATTTATCGGAAAAACACACGAAGAAATACACAAAAAATATTTAAATTGTTATGAAATCAATGTGAACTATCTGCTCAAATCAACCAATTGCCCCAGCTTGTAGCCTGATCAGACGATGAAATCCACGTAAAACGTGAGGTCGCCGTGAACTATATCACGATGAGGAGTAACGCAAATGATTGCGAGGATATATTGCCGCATTTATGCGATGAACATCGAAGAGAGTCGAATAAAACGGAAGAGACAATGATATAACCCGCCTGCAAAAATAAGATTGATGTAATGTTGCAATTTTGTATTGTAATCACATTTCATGTATTTAATAAACTTCAGGCGAGCGAGGATTGAAGTCTTTTGTTCAGCATAGGCAGAAAAATTGTTTTCGCGAGCCTGAGATGCACAAAGAAAAATATATATGTATCGCAACGAGTGAACTCGCAGTAGATTTCAGTGTAGAATAGAATAGAATAAGGCTATAGGAACGAACCTTCAGGCCCATTCTTGGGACGGATAATTACTTCGATAATTATTCGGTTGTATACCCAAGTCCTATGCCGTATTTCTAGCCGCGTCAACCATGTCGGCAGCGGGATTCGAACCCGGGTCTTTCTGCTCGCAAGAAGATTCGCTCACCAGTCGACCAAGCTGGTGAGCAGTCGACCAAGCTGGTGAGCTTAGTAGAAATTACCGCGTCATGGTTCCATGTTTAATTTTAAATTCATGTTGGGGGGTGTCACTAACGAGGTAGCTACTCAATTTGTGCATAACCCTGACAGGGAGGATGATCGAAATCATCAACGTGTACAAACATTGAGAACATTGAGCACGGTATGACCGGCAGCAATTTCTCGCTGTCAACCAGGAAATTAAAAAAAACATATATATTTGTAGCTATGTGCTATACTTTCCATCATTATGTTGGAACCAAGGACTACTATAACCAGGACATGCACCGCCATGTAGCTGACCACGGTAGTGGAGGCCAGTTCACTGCGCTCTCAGTTATCCTTCATCTGTCACAGTGCGAACATTGTCGTAGTCTGTCGCTACATTTCTGCTGCATTTCTAAGTGAATACTGTTTGTTTACAAAGTTCATTGCTAATTATATGTATTATAAATACTGAACAAGTGTGGGATTGTGAAATGTCGGGGTAATTACAATAAGGAAAACAGGCGC
>VCRD01003440.1:38138-61490 GCA_006783055.1 Trinorchestia longiramus
AAAATAAAAGCTTCATTTCAGAATTAATTTCGATTGCATGTGCCTAACAGCCGTCAAATCATTTGTGAATTGCAGAGTTTCGCTGCTGCTGAAGCGGTGGGTCAAAGGCCGTGTGTAACGCACGCCCTTCTTTTGTTTCGGCGTCATGACGTCACTCCCAGGATTGCAAAATTAAGATTTGTTAGATTCACTTTTTATTGGATGAAATCTTCACTCTCCGGCTGGTGTTAACTCATTGAGATCACGAAAATTAATTCAACTTTTTTGGCCAGTTCGAAATTTTTTAATTACTACCTCCAAATATACAGAAATTCTCTGATTAAATTCTCCGGTATTGTATAGCTGATGTAAAACTTGCCTGTTGTTAGGCCACAGTGGGGAGGCAGAATTAAGAAGAGTTAGGGGGCAGAACTCTAACAGATTTCGCCCTGACATGCTAACCTCCGACTGCAGTTTATGCATAACTGCTCTTTGTTCCGGACGAGCTTTGATTTACGCATGCCCTAAAACTCCACCAAATGGGGGCCGTAAAGCGAGATAAAACGAAGGCGATATCGCCAGCGATGCTTGATGAGGCTGTCAATGAGCATCTCAGACAACCTGAACTAATCGAGCGATGAAACGCTATCTAATTAGGATATTAATTTTTCGGGTTCCCTTTCACTTGGAGGGGTATTTCACCGTTGCAGTCCATCAAAATTCAAATTGAACAGCGTCATGTCTGGTCTATTGGGATTAAACAATGCGTTAAGGGTCGCTTTTCATTGGGGTTGGTATCCTCATTGTACGGAGTGCAATAATGTTCATGAGACACATTCATTATACACGAATGCAACAACATTCATTTTAAAAACTTGTACATTTATATCATTTGGGAGGTAGTCCAACTAATGTCAATAAGAAGATTTATTTCCTTCATGTAAATTTTACAGAAGGCTGATGAAAGACAATACCTTTAGATAATACGAAAATTGCTTCCTTCACATTTTGCTTGACACGTTCAAGCTCATTCATACGTCGCACGGTCATCACTAACTTCTTCATGAAAGCCTGAGTAAAGTTTTGTTGGCATTGAGTATTTTTTTCATTAGTCATTGAATTCCCAACACAAATCCGTTGCCTAATTGAATCATTTTCTGAGAACATTTTGATGCAGATAAAATTTAAGTTTCTTCCAAGGGTTCTCTTCTTTTCTTTCATTCCTGAAACTCCACTATTCGTATCACAATAGCTCGCACAACTGATGAATTTGCCAGTTTTTAATTTTAACCCTTTCGGTACCATGATGCAAACGTCAGCATTCAACATATTTAACATCAAATTTTTAAAAAGATACTTTGCGATGTTTTACGGTCACTGCATTGTTCTGATCAAACTGTAGCTTGCACTGCCCTGCCAGCGTTTGCACAGACACACGTGTTGCTCTGCATCTTAAAATGTGCAAAATTGGAGCGGTACTTATATGTACCGTCAGTATCAAAAGGGTTAAACGGTCTGCAGTACTTCACACAAGTAAAAGCACCATGCAGAGATCGAAGGAAAACTAAATCTTTAAGCAACTAAATCCTTTAGGAAAATATGACGCTGGGTCACCCTGCAAACACGAAAACTTGTGAATTGAAAGAGAAAAGAAATCCGGCTCCCAGTCATGTTGCAATCTTCAAAAGTTGTGAACTAGAAATGAGTAATACTTGAGAGAATAACAAGTTTAATTTTTTTGGTTACTCGATAGAAATTGACATCGTTTTGAAATAATCTCTGATAATTTATGTAAATAAGTGAAAATTAACGTTAATCTGATAATCGAGGTTTAGAGTGTTATCCCTAAGTTGGTCTAATTTACAAGCCTCGTTGGAAAAACCATGCCGATGATGACGTTCATCCATGAACGGATATCGAACAATGATAGTCATCGAAGTCAATTATACATTATTCTCAATGTGGGCTTCAGTTGGCAACAAAATAATTAAATTTGTATCGCTGAAGTTCATCTGAAATTTATATGCGTAAAGCAACTATCATGAGAAGGTGAGTTGATGCAGAAAATATGAATGCTAGAAGAGGTCACATCATGATAAGGAATCGAAGCTTTGAAACCTTTCACTGCAATGACCCTGTGTTGTGAGGACCGCCTCTCGTGCCAAAAACAAGCTACATTCTGCGGTTTTTTACATTTAAAACTTTCCATCTTTATGAAAATAATATTATTAATGGCTGATTACCACAATTATTCAGTTTAATTCAATTATTCAGTAGGGAATAAAGTGAGTTGAGAGGAACATAGGGGAAGAATGCTAAAAATTAATGATTAGAAAAGTCAATCTAACATTATTTTTGGTGGGAATTGTAGAAAAAGAAATCGGAAAACTTGGTGGTTGAAAATTATTCCAAAAATTTTGTTTTTGGATGTTCACTAAAGACCATAAATCACAGCTCAATTGCATCTGCCAACAATAGAACAACTGCATAATTCCGAGGACATAATGCCATAGGGCAACTGTTTTATAGCAACGTTTTTAGCCAATGCAATACACACTATGAAAGCATACGTGTAGTCATTACCTCACACACGGTAGTACAGTATACGTTAATTATTGTCTCGACATGAGCACGATGAAAGGCCGCACTCTCTTGCAAATAACTGAGAACACTGGCCTGACTTCATGATATTTCCCTCAGTGCGTTTATCAAGCGCTAATGGATGGCATATTAGAACAAGACTGCATTAAACTGCAGCCGCCTTAAAGTGTCCCTAATATAGGGAGCTAAGCATTGCTGATATCTCCAACGATCTAAACACGCGTCATCTGAAAGCAATCACTGTGCTACATGGTTCCTTCTGTGAACGCTCAAGAGGTGTTCCGTCTTGTGCTTTCAAGATAGACCAAGTATAAACGATGACTTTTTGGCTAGTGTTTGCTTTCTGATTGCAATCTAATAAAAATGTCTTGTCTACAGCCTGACAGTTGTTTCATTTACTCATGAACTTCACTTCCTCTGTGATGGTCCATGGAATTATCATCTAAATAAGAATTTCTGTTACATTATAGCTTGATCGGTCTTTTAATTCAAATTGACCATAAGATCAAGTTCTGAAATTGGATTTGGGAATAATTTTCTTGCCAAAAAAGGTTCAAGTTATTAACTTTGTGTGAAAAGTTATGTATGATTTAGTAAAATCTCGAAGGCGCGAGAACTGAAAACCTTCATTTATTCAAGTAATGTCCTACTATGTAACGATGAATCTTGCGATTTACAGAGAAAATTCAACAGTTTATTACTGCTGTATTTGAAAGATTAATGTACTCTAGTTTTTCTTTAGATCACTAGGGTAGTTGTAGCATGTAAACAGTACATTGTAAAAGGATTAATTTTTTAGTTCTTCGTTTCGTCTACTCCTCGTTACGTAGGGTAATTGCCTAAACGCCTCTGTGACCGTGCCCTTTGTGGAAGAGCTTTGGTTTCCTTGAACGAGTCTACGCTCACAGCACCACAGGCTCTCATACCTTCTAAGTCCCTAAATATAAAACTGTTCTCCTCATATACGCTAACAAATAAAGCAAATTGTTGCTTCATTTCAAGTGTACTCTGAATGATGATAGCATAAAACTAAGCAAAAATCAGTTCTATAAATAATAAATCGGAGTCAACTGTATCCTAATTTCAGCTGAAGCTGTCCTTTCCATTCTCTTTTGAATTACTATATTGATATTACAGCACAGAGTTCTCAATTATTCACGGATTTCTTCTTCAATAGTAAGCCAGGATAAAAGCTCTCGTGTTGTGTCCTTTTGTATTCTGTTATTGATTTTAAAGTTGATTCGAGTGAATGCGAAAAAGTTGGAGAGGGAGATCGAAATGCCCGACATGCATAACATGGGAGAGACACACGCCGCTGCCTCATGGTATCTGGTAATTGTTATCTAGGAATTTATCGCTGAATAAAGTAAGAATTTTGTGACCCATGAACAAATGCACACGACAGCAAAGAGCATTTGAAGCATTTTACCGCGATGTTATTATTCCAAAGTGGAGTCGCATGACCAGCCTGACATCGTCATTGTGTGAGCAAATTGGAGGCTTTCCTTTGTTGCATTTTACTTATTGAGAAAATTTGATGTTAAGTGTCGGCGAAACTACTCTTTTTTTAGTGTCTCATGAATGAAAGACGGTCATTTTGCCTCTTGATTTGGCCATCGCTGCAGACAGTCACGTCTTCTTAATCGAGGCTTGAAGATGTTTTCTGAAATTAAATAAAACTTCAACCACCACCATGGGTTAGCAACGTCTATTCTAAAGTACGAGTTTTCAATTAGCATGATCTGCATGTTAAATATTGGCTGAGAACTAAGAAATGCTTTCATTTCTAAGGCATTGCTCTTGTAGGGTTGTTTGGTGAGTGAATTTTTGGAGAGTTGAGGGTATAACTGTGAGTCGGATTAATGACGACAACTAAGTACAACACATTATAATAATGAATAACTAGAATCCAAACTTGGCCTTTCTCTACTTAAAATCTTCATATACGATACTATGAACACAATATTCCAAGCTCTTCTGAACAATGGAAATTATTCATGAACTCACTTTTGTAAATGTTTTGCGAATTATTTTGGTTCAGATTGTCTTACGGTTCGATCGTATTGAAATCTCAAACTCTAAGCGCAAAACATTTAATTTTCTGAATCTTAATTAGGAGACTTCCATGTCAAATTATCCTTTTTTTTCCTTAGTCAGTGAGTGTATAACAGTGAATAAACCAAGTGTATGCTTGCACACGTACACTTCCAATACAGTATTGGAAGTGATCAGCCCACTTGTTAATGTCTTCATGTAGTCATTTACAAAATATTTTCACTAGGGATAAAATATTCATTCAAATAAGTCATGTTAATCTATATTCATAAAGCTTACTAGAAGAAGTTTTGTGGTGTCTTTTTATATTTCACATCTCTAGATTTTATAAATAAAACTGCCCACGCATGCACACGTACACCTGTCAGGTACCAATTAGGTATAACAAGTTAGGTTACAAGGAGAATTGAGTCTTACTTGATCGTATTTCAGAAAAATCTGATATTTTATGAGCAATTTTCTCGGATTGGAACTAACATTTACAAATGTATGCCTACATCTTTGAATGAAAAGAATGCATACGTTATTTTTTTTATAATAAATTAGTCTCAAAATCACATCAGAGGATAATAATTTGAATTTTTTTATGTTTCATGTGCATTTTATGAACTTAATTATGGTTTTTATTTATCTGTACATTTTACCTTCTTTTCACAGTTTTTCCGCGCTTGTAAAAAGTGCTTTCTTGTTTTTCAAAAGTTTGTATTTGAGTTTAGTCGTGTTCTCAAAGTGAGAAACATTCTATAAGATCACAAAAGTCGGTGAGGTTGCAGTCTCCTCGTCAGAAGAAAACCAGTAAATCTGGTTCTGTGGTTTTGCGTGTTAAAAAAACACAAAACCAACACATCAAGACCATTACCTGGAACCAAAAAAAACTATTGCATGATACCGATAGGCTCATTTAATCGTAAAACTAGGTATGCTTCTTGAGATTAAGGTACATTTTGTAAGAGAGACGTTAATCCGGGTATAATATCTAATTTAACAGGCCAATTCGACTAAGAACCGATAACTCAGGAATTTATTTGGAAAATGAAGCATTCTGCTTAACAGAAAACATGTAAAGTTTTCATGTGACTGCCAAATCTTATTCATAGAATAGAATAAAATAGAATGAGGCTATAGGAACGAACCTTCTGGCCCATTCTTGGGTCGAATAATTACTTCGATAATTATTCGGTTGTTTTACCCAAGTCCCATGCCGTATTTCTAGCCGCATCAACCATGTCGGCAGCAGGATTCGAACCCGGGTCTTCCCGCTCACAAGCAGATTCGCTCACCAGTCGACCAAGCATCAGCATAAGAGCTGAAAGATTGAGAAAAGGAAGAGAGGAAGGAAGGAAAGTCTCCCGTGTATTCATTCGTCCACGTCCTCATCACCAGCGGCAAGCGGCGGTCATCAGTAAGTCAACGAGGACACATAATTATCGAGTAATTAATGATTTGGCGAACACGAAACTTACCCTAAGGAACGTGATTGTTTGAGCAGCTTTACAGTGAGGCTTCAAGCTTCAAATACTCTTTTAACCTTTCTTCAAAAAAACATGCTATATTTAATGACATAGATACCATTACCTTTTCTAAGTAATTGAATTGTTATCCTCTGACAAAAATAAAATGATTGCATCATCCTTTATTGTTGTTTAAGAGTTTGGACGCATGTCTAACATTTCTTCACTTCTTTATGAGCAGGTGAAGAACAAGTAGATTATGACTAAAAGTTAAAAAAAAGAAATTTGGTCATATAATGAATTTTTCAAAATTAAGCAAAATCTAGAGCAATAGTTTCACATTTCATTTTGTTTGTACAAGCTCAATGTAATAAGACAATAAGTATCATATCCAGAACAACGCAATTATCCACCAAGGTTTGTGTACTGTTAGACTTCATAATAAGTTGATAAGAATATACATAAGAATTAAAACCACCAATATGGTATCAAAGGACATATAATTTGTAACCCACTCAAAGTTTAAAATCAAGCTTTTTTCTTTTACATTCTCACAAATAAAATCTGTTCTAAAGTAGAAGAAATGAATATTATTACTTATTAAAATTCGTGATCAACTAACAATTTACACCATGTACAAGAGTCTGCCATGTTTTATCCCCACAATACAATTATAGGTAACTTTGTAAATTGTTTCTTCTTCTCCCTTCACTTCTTTTTCTTTTAGTTTCTTCATTATTGCAATAGAATGATGGATTTTTTATTGAAGAGGATAAGATTTAATGCAGAAATAAAACATAATCCCTTACGTAACACTCATTTCAAATGAGTCGATCTCAACAAATTTTTCTCCAATAAAACTAACACACATTTTGCCAGCATCTTTTATGTTTTTTCAATTTGTTCGAAAAAATTGCTAATTTTTAATAATTTTGATACGCCTAGTAACCGTTTTTTGACAAGCAATATGACCTGGGTTCTTTCTTAATTACCCAAGACATTTAGAAATGAAACAAAAGCGAGTTCTACGGCACCAAAGTAAACGATCATAAATTTTATAAACGGAAGAAGCTCCTTGAAAAAATCTTCATGCATGCGCTTATTTACGATTGAACGTATGAGAAAAAGCGGCAATATTTCTTAGGTGTGTTTGGAGAGCAAGCTTGGGGGTAATCTCCGGCCTAGAGACGGCGCGGAGCATGCGATGTACACGTCCGCAGAACCAACAAAAATCGCATCCTCATTCACCGAAGCAATGGTATTCGTACGGGCATTTTTTAATCGCCCTTAAGACTCAAGGCAAGCTTGGCCCCGCCGTTTGTTTTATCGATCCTAGTGATGGATCGAACAAACAAATATTGGGCGCCTTGCAATGAAAAGTCTCCAGAAAGTTCAAGAATATGCTGCATTATGGAAATTTTCTGCCAGTGAGCCAACAGATCTTGCGCGTTATCAAGTTCTTGAGTTTATTTGACTTTCCCTCACAGATTAACCGATTCTGCAGCCCGATACTGGTCCCTTTGGGCCTCGAACATCAAGTTATAAGGGAAGTTTACGCGCGAAATTTGGTTGGAAATGGACGTGGTTTGTTAATTTACTCGATGGAAATATGACGCAAATTTGTCGTAAGCTGATGGAATATCTGAACTTATCGAGCTAAAGGAGTAGGTTCAAAAGGCGATACGACAGATAAGGAAGGCATGGAAAGATTTTGCTGGCAATCGTTAGCCTTCCAAGTTGTTTAGAATGGGAAAAGTTTGTGCATAACTACTCGTTTAGTTGCTGATAAAATTTTGACTTACAAGAATGGCTTTAAAGTGCCATTTTCCATAGAACATTAAGCAAGAACATTGTTGAGTGTTGTGTAGTATTATTTAACGCTTAACATTCAAACGGCAGAGACTTAAACTTAGCTTCAAGATTCAATTTTTAGAAGAAAATATTCCTTTCAGTTGAAGAAAATTTGTCGTTAAAAAATGTGGGATTTATGAGCTATTTTGAATATTTTTAATGTTATCGGAATAGCTGAAAAATATTTTGCAGTTGAACGTGCGGTAGAGTAACATCTTTCCACTCATATGGAAGAAGGAAAGTAAGTGACATGTTTAATCTCCAATCATCGACTATTTTCTCGTATTCAGTGTAAGGAAAATCTCTCATTCGTCAGGATATAAAATTCACAGAATCACTTGTCAGCGATTTTAATTCCGCTGAACGTTAATGAAAAACTTGCTTGACTGCAATTGCCCTTGTAAACCTGTTTTATATTTCGTAAAGCTTTGCCTCAATACGTCTCACACATCAATGTAGGTGTAAGTCTAATACCTCAATTGTGTATTACGTAAATATATTTCCAATTTCTACACACCCCGCGCTTTCCCTGAAAATCTCTTAGCTGTAACCATGTTCTCAAACTCAATACAATGAAAAATTTATAGAACTGAAGACGTTGTATACATCGAGTTTCTCGAGTATAGAATACTCTGCCAACAACGACTGATCAAATTTTCGTCGCAAAATTGGAACCAACAAAGCTGGTAAATGAAGTAATCTTTGAAATTTTGGGATTTAGATTTTCCAAATAATTACATAAAAATTATTTTGTTACTAAACGGGTAAATGCTGGAGACCGTTCGTGTGATATTCTGGAAGAAATCATATTATTCTAAACAAATTAGAAACATTTTTCCTCTTGTGATTCGGGGGTTACCATGTTCTTTTTAACTTCTAAACTTGGAGTTAATAATAACAAAAATATTTTCGATCATAACAATTTGACATTTCTAGACATAAAGCAAGATCATGCACAGAAATAAGTTTTCAATATAATTAATATAAGAGGATCACGTTTATCGCTATAATAGAGCGTAATCTGGCAGTAAAAATGTCGTATACATCTTTAGCAGTATAGTAAAGCAATAATGTTATTCTAAGACACGTCAGTCCATTTACACCAAGTACATTACAGTAAAGAATTTTAAGCCTTACTTCTACAACAGGACTAGTCATAGCGGGAGAAGGGAATTCACGAACCGTTCTCAGCCCTCGAGCCATGAGCAGCTTGTGAGCGCCGAGTGTCCAGAAAAGAAACAAGTAGCACAATTCCCGTAGTTTTCATTTTATCAAGCAGTGCTTAACTTATATAACATTAATTTTATATGTTGTCTCAGGTATACCTTATTAACCCTTTCAGTACCATGATGCAAATATCAGAACCTTTTCAACAAATTTAACATCAATTTAAAAAAAAAAAAAGATGCTTTGTGATGTTTTACGGTCACTGCATTGTTCTGATCAAACTGTAGCTTGCACTGCCCTACCAGCGTTTGCACAGACACACGTGTTGTTCTGCATCTTAAAATGTGCAAAATTGGAGCGGTACTTATATGTACCGTCAGTATCGAAAGGGTTAACACTAAGAAGTACTATCTGTCCGTGGCACAATGGAAAAAAGCGTTGGTACGTCATTTTGGATGGTTTGAGAAGCAGTGGCGTAGAGCACACAGAGATGTCGTGTCATCCACAGCGTGCTCAACGAAACACGCATAAAAAGCGAAAATGTTGATCATTTCAAGACGTCAAATAAGAATAATTTTTTTCAGATCGTAACATTCAAATCGACATAATTTGATTGATCATTATTTGAATAATCATCGTTATTTGATGAATAATAACGTGCCTATGTAAATATTAACGAACAATGTATAACAGGATTATTAATCAACAGGCCTATTATTGGTCATAAATTATTATTAGGGATATTTCATAGCGTGAATCATATTCGTTGTATTTTACTATAAAAATCTGTCTGCGTTGCTTCATTGAAATACTATGCATAGCTTTACTCCACAGAGACCTCATCGCCGCAGTATTGAGTGGCCAAGCCTCGTACATATATACATAAATATATGTAGGTTGACTATGTATAGCGGAGATCGGTATACGGTGTTTCTCTTGCGGACAGCATTTGTTTACACGGAGCTGCGGCCCTACGCAAACAAACCTTGTCTCCTGCGACAGGCGCCCACTAAACATTCTCACGTAAACAGCGGACGAGAGCATCGTCGGTGCTGCACGCTCCTCTTACCTCCGTTGTTGCCCTGGTGGATGGATGGACCGACCTGTGGAAAACAAAACCTCTACAGTAGTGGATCTTTACTTTTAGGAGTAAAGTTTCATGCCATGCTTTCCTTACGTACACGCACTTGCACGCGAAAACGAATTTGAAGTGTCATCATCTCTGAGCTATTTGTTATCAAGGGAGTATCAGATTTTGTATGATTTAATATTCTCAATATCTTTATATCTTTCACCGTCCACATATTTTCTGTAAACTACGTAAATTCAAAAATCTGCAACGCTCTCCTCAAACGGTTTTCAATTAACCAATTCCTACATACTAGCCGAAATTCAAATTGTCGTTTCATATTCTTGTATGTGTTTGACTTTTGGATCTAAGCCACTTTTGGTGTGGCATATCCTGCAGGCAGTCCGTCACTGCGACAGCATGACTCTCAGTAGCTGGATGTATACCTACAGTCTGCAACCATCTGTGAACTCGTTCTAACGCGCATCACACTTCAGACGATATTCAACCTCCTCCTCTGCTGCTTAGAAGAAAATCTATGGCTAGAAAGAGAGTACAATTTTTCATTTTCATGGAACACATCAACATTTTACACTATAATAGTTGACGTAAGAATAATTTGAAATTACTTTCTAACCAGTTTCATTATTGACTTCTGTGCTCTAGGTATAGTCTAAAAACTACCCACTCGTCGACAGCACCCTACCTACATATAAAGGTGTCTCCATGTTCGTTGGATCTCAGACCGGCCTCCCATAGTCTGTTTTTTTTAAAAAACGGTAACTGAAAGACTGTGACCGAACTTTTCTGCAAGATTTTATTGACTTCTTATTCGTGCATTGCAACATCGATGAAATATTAATCTTTCTCTTTAATGCTGGTACAGGTAGTGTCGGGATTTTTTTGTATTAATACCATGCCATCATTTTTTGCTATTGACAGTTTGAAAGCATTCGATAATAATAAACCATCTAGTCCCTTCATTTTACCACGGTAAAATGAGAAGTCACGGTATATGAAAAAAGGTCTTTGAAAATCAGCATCTAATGACTAATGTAGTAGAATTTGTTTTGAGAGAGAGGTTTTTGTTATCACTAAGACAGGATAGAGATTTTTTTGAAAAACCAATTCCATTGAATTGATCGTATCATCTCATTTTTTATTAATGACTTTTAGCAAGAAATTTTATTCATCGCTTTGACAAATATTATTACTGAACTAAAAATTGGACATAAGTGAGTTTTCACACGAAAGAAATTGCTCAAGAATAGAAGTGAATCGCATCAAGGATTGGTCATATTTCACCGAATAAATATTAATTCAATCGCATTCCCCGGCTGCATCTTCTAATAAACCTTCATTCTATCCCAGCTCTCATTCGGAACTTTTGCTGGCTCAAGATTCCATCATACAATAACACTGATTGGGTGGGCGGAAAAGGTGCAAAGACACGAACCACAATCAAAGAACTAGTAGGTGCAGCAAACATTACGCGTGTTAAACGCGAGAAGAAAAATATCTTTTCCATTCGAAAGTATGGGTTGAAACTGAAAGAAGATGAACGTACAAAACTTTTATTTTCGAAAGCCTTTTTCATTCGGTACACAAGACCAGCAAAATTGGCTTAACAGACGCGGTCCACGCATACACACACCTTTTTTACTCCATGTGTACCTCACATATTACCAACAGTGAGCCAAGTATTTTTCACTGTTTCCCCATAGCCATTCATACTTTTTGCACGTCATCATTCACACATGCATTTACATAAGCTCTACACATCACCATCCCAGCACACAACTCACTCACTTGGAATGTATACGCTTTACACATCATCATCAACTTACTCCACACACCCACTTATTGTTTGTACGCTCTACTTATCATCATCCACGTGCTGGACACACCTACTTATACGCTCTACACACCATCATCCACGTATTCCACACATCCATTTATGTGGATAAACTACTTATGGTAGTTTATGTGCTCTACACACTACCACCAACGTGCTCTACACACCATCATCCACGCCTTCTACACACCCATTTATACACTCTGCACACTATCATCCACGCCCTCCACACACCAGACCTCCCCAAGCTCTCATCTAGTTAAACATCGTTAAGTGCGTCCACTGAGACGTAAACTCTAATTGCTTGTTAGCTGCAGCGACCCTCAGCCTCCCATCTTTATTCTTTTTCTTCGTAGATTTTTTCTGGAATTTCTTGCTACGTCTTCAAGACTTGACTTTTGTTTCCTGTGTCAGGAATCTCTTAGATCAGCGTTAATTGGCAAGAATATTTCTAATGCTCCTAATATTTCATTGTTTCATCCTTTTTTCTAGATATTCCTTAGTTAGTCTCGTTCTCATTTATGTTAACATACGAATTAATTGATTTGCTTTCTGTGCATTTTTTATGCAATCATAGTTACAGAAAAAGTACTCCAGCTTTTCATAGATGCTGTCTCAGGTTTTCACAGTTGTTGTAAACTGCATGTTCTAAAAATTAAAATTAGATAACAAACAAATTACGTACACATTAAATACCAAAAGGAAACGATCCCTTTCTTCATTGCATTATACGCTTCATAAAGTTATTATAAATTGAGATAGTTTTAGCTCAATTGTTTCTGAATGAAAATGTTTATTCCATAGCTACGTAAGAAAATGCTGTCATTTAATAATTACTGGTACGATCTTCTGTTCACCAGGATAAATAAACGGACTTTGCTTCAACCTCTACGATCAGTGAATACTCCTTCCGTGATGTACATTATAAAATTATGATGGAAAAAATGAAGAATGTTCAGATTGCTACCCAACAGGACAAAATATAATTGGGATTAAACTCAACAACTAGTGACTCATGCTCGTAAAGTGCACAAAGAAATAGAAAAGTATTATTTAAAATTTAAACTTTGGATTGGACTGGTTATCCGTGTGCACAACAGTTCAGCATTTTTTTTATTTGAACAGAGTATTTCTTAGTAACACAGACTGATATTTGTTTGAGTGGAGCGTGTTCCTCGATCCCTGTCGAGAAATCAAGCCAAACTTTCCTTTTTTACATCAGAACTTCTTGCGTAAAAATTATCCACTACGTAGGTATTAAAGATTTAGGATGTAATATTGTGTTTTGAATGAAGATTTTTCATTAATATATACCTACAGAACTTCCATCTTGTATCATATCTACCAATAACATGGCCCAGATAGTACCCGTTGAAATTCCTTCATTTAAAAGTGACAAAATTAAGGATCTATGTATGAAATAAATACATTTTTTAGTTTTACCCGCGGTACTATAAGAATCTAAATATTTTTCATGAATTTATACAGAATTTCTATTCTGTATCTTTTCTACCGATAACATGGCCATGTAAGAGATGACAGCTAATTACAGAAAAATTAAGTATTTTGTAGTGATTCGACGTCATCCAATATCCACAATACAATGCTTAGAGTACATGCGTACCCGTTTTAATTTCAGTTCAATAATTTTTCTTCAGTAATAGATGAGAAGTAATGGGACACACAGATACAAAGAGAGTGAGATAGAGATGCATTGTCTATTATATTATCTACATATATAATAGACTATACATCTGCATCTCTCTGTACCTGTGTGTGTGTGTCCCATTACTTCCTATCTATTACTGAAGAAAAAATATTGAACTGGAATTAGAACGGGTATGCATGTATTATAAACATTGTGTTGTGGATACCAAAGGCGCCGGATCACTATAAAATACTCAATTTATTCTGTTATTAACTTTCTTCTCTTACACGGCCATGTTAGCGGTAGATAAAGTACAGAATGGAAGTTCTGTATATATTCAGGAAAAATATTCAGAATCCGATAGTACCGCGGGGAAAAATGAAAATTGCATTTTATTTCACAGATCCTTAATTTTGTCACTTTTAAATCAAAGAATTTCAACGGGTACTAACTGGGCTATGTTATCGGTAGATAAGATAAAGAATCAAAGCTCTGTATACATATATTAATGAAAATTATTCATTTAGAACCCAATAATTTGTCGTAAATCTTTAATATATTTATCTTTATCATAATTGCAACATATCAAAAATAAATCGTGGAATTTCCACGGGAACTGTTTAGTCTAATACTAAGAATAACCGTCGTGTGTCTATATATTTATTTATTAATATTTTTACTAGTGTACCCGTGCCATCGCAAATGATGGCAAATACTGTTGGAAAGATATTAAATAAAATTACATATAAAAAAGCAATGCAATATATTTAGTTTTATATAAATTTACAAAGGACAAACGTTTTAATTGAGTATTTCTTTAATGACAACATTCTTAATGAAAAACAAATCAAACAACAAATCATCTCTTTTTTGATTTTCCTCTTCTTCAGTTTCATTGGCAATCCTTTGTTGCAATCTCTGCCTCAAGTCTTCTCTCCTTTGACTTGATTCTGCCTCAGTTTCAGCAGCTATTCTTTCTTGCACTACTATTCTGAGATTCCTTCTACGAACATAACGCTGATCATCATCCTCCTGTTCACGCCTCTGCGCCTGCCTTAGTCTTGCTGCTGAGCGTATGGCCTCTAGTCGTTCCTGTCAACTACTTGCATACTGATCCCTCCTCTGTTGCCGTAGAACAGTTTATTGTTCTTGTTCTTGAAATAATCTTTCTCTCGCTTTTCTTTTTCGCTCTCGATTTAGTCTTTTTCTTCGTTCGAGTGGAGTTTCCATGCTTAAGCTTATTTCAAAGGTAACTTATTTTTCTTGTGACAGTAATAAACACTTAGAATAAAGTATTTTTGAGCCGCAATGTACTGTGAACTCGGTATCCACGATACAGACTCGAGTATATAAGGCTCTGGATCTCTCTAATTTTTTTAAAGTGACTTATTATAATGCACTTGTACAGCGAAAATGAGTGTATTAATTTACCAGTGAACTGAAACCAAGACCGCCAGTGCTAATCTATTCTTAAGAGCGTGACACGAAATATAAATAAATAAATAAATATATAAATAAATATATAAGTAAATAAATATATAAACACACGATGGTCATTCTTAGTATTAGATTTATTTATTTATATGTTTCGTGTCGCTTTCATAAAAATTAGAGAGATCCAGAGCCTTAGATACTCGAGTCCGTATCGTGGATACGGAGTTCGGCGGGGTATTGCCCTATGATTCGGGTACGTTGTAGCCAAATATGACACGAATTGCAGAGTCAGTTGCAGCAGTAGAAAACTAAGTGTCTTGGTTTT
Organism: Trinorchestia longiramus; assembly: GCA_006783055.1. Classification (NCBI taxonomy): domain Eukaryota; kingdom Metazoa; phylum Arthropoda; class Malacostraca; order Amphipoda; family Talitridae; genus Trinorchestia; species Trinorchestia longiramus. The sequence continues at coordinate 53,574 of VCRD01003440.1, forward strand.
CACTAGGAATGTTGTCATTAAAGAAAAACTCAATTAAAACGTTTGTCCTTTGTAAATATATATAAAACTAAATATATTGCATTGCATTATCATATGTAATTTTTTTATTATCTTTCCAACAGTATTTGCTATCATTTTTGATGGCACGGGTATTATCACAAAATCTTTGCCGTCATTTTTGACGGCCGGGTACACTAGTTCTATAGTGTTTATGCTTTTTATTTTATTTAATGTTTATCAGGTCTTCCCTTTTCTTTAGTAATAAATTAATACAATTGATTCCTGGAAGCATTGAATCCTTATTAGGCATAAATGTTTGTGTAAATTGAACATAAAATACACAGAGAATCAAGCTCGTAGTTAAATTGTTTTTAAAAGTAATGTTGCTCGCTTTGAATGCGAAAATTTCTAAAAGATCTTTACAAATACCAGGCAAAAATTTTCAGTTTTGTGAGGTACTGTATATCAAAAATATTCTTCCCATACAACTAACTTCTTGGGAAATACATGGGGACTGTTACTATTCATCCCAAGCGACAGGCCGATTGTTAGTTAGACTCACAATGATGGAGTTTTTTTTGTACTAGATAACTTTTATGATCAGTTTAATCAATTTTTTAAAGAAAAAATTTAATGATAGTGACCTTTATTTGTCGAATCACTCATTAACTCACAGGCGAACCAGACCCCAGTGAAAAATTGTCATTTTTCCAGTCTATGCGTAAAACTTATTTGGCTTGTTAGTACTTAATTCTTCTTCGTAATGCTTACCACGAATTAAGCTAAACCAAGTTAAAATTTTCAAAGACTCTAAAAAAACCTTGATGCCTCTTGTAATTTTGCAATCCCACGAATCAGGCTAAAACCAGTTAAAATTGTTCGAAGACCCGAGGAAAAATCCTTGATATCTCTGGTAATATTTTACTTCGTTTTGGTGTCTTAAGATTTCACCAGAACCGTGAACGTACAAAGAAGCGTTGCCAGATTGCAAGTTTTCCTTCGTTCTGTGTGGAGCAATTTACATTCCGTGCTGTTGGCAGATTTCTTGTTCAAAAGATAAGCTTTGATGGGCAGGCCTCCAGATGAAGGGATAACGTTGGGCGATGTCCACTACACACTTGGGAGACCACATCATCCAACGTTCTACCTCGTGATGTCTTTTGAAATTGGAATATTCCTCACAACACATCTCATTGCCTTCACGCTTTAAAATTTGACGAGTTTGAGGTACAATTGCAGAAGGACAACTTAGACTTTCTCATGACAACCATTTACACATCCCACCGCCAGAGTGCGTCTTACTTATTTGTCAAGAACAATGTGCATTCGAACATCTCTTCAAGAACAAGATAGAAGACGAACTTTTCTAGGGGTAGGCCTGTTTATGGAACGCTGGAAAACCAAACAAGGTAGGCCCGATCGACTAACCTTCATGACAGCGTTGACAGACCCTCTGTTTGCTTGGGGACTGGGCTCTAGACTTTGCTTTTCAGACCAAAGATCAGCCAGTGGGAAACTAAAATCCGCCCATCATCGGAGCGTACACCTGGTGCCGCGTACGCCACCACGCAAATGTTCGGCCTTGGACTCCTCTGAATGACTGAATTAGTAGTACAAAGCTTCAGCCCAAAACACTTCATGGAACGAGTTACCGGTGTAGAATGTCTATTTCGTCCATTTCTAGCATTCAAAGCTTTAGAAAATCCTGATAGGTTCTTCCGATACAAGTGCCAATCTAATTTTTGTCAATTAATACATTGATCCCCATAAATAAGGTATTGCAGCACTACCTTTTTTTAAAATACATGAAGTGAACACAAGTTGTAGACTGGATTTATACCCAACACCTGTCATTTGTGAAGCTCACCTGTCAAAGTCAGCCAAAAATAATCAAATAGTAAACCTTAGACCTAAACTGTCAATCGTACCGATTGCATGAGTTACATTTCTACTTCAATTCCACTTTAAATCTTCAACTTGGAAATGGAAGACAATTCTTGGACTTTTTTCCCAGAATGCGCTCGGGTCCTGAATCCGTCTGACTGAAACAAAACACCTTTGTGTCTGATTCGCCATTGTTCATAGCTGTCTCCACGGGGCGTGGTGCAGAGCTGCCATTAACGAAACAGAATTTTGCCAGCGCAGATTTCAGGTAGTGATTCATTCTGTGCTAAGTTCCGTGATGTTTTTGAGGGAATGTTGAGTTAAGCAAGTGCAACTTTTTGTTTTTCAAATGAAATTAAAATGCGTCCGAAGTACATTTGGTTAAAAGCTGAAATTTGTCATTCATTGCTGTAAGGTTGAACACAATCGTAGATTTTGTTTTTAGCCGTTTGAACGAAACTAAATCTGAATGATATTTCGATCTCGAGCGAAAACTTTCAGTCGCAGCAGGTGGAGACGTCATTTTCAGATTTCTCACCTAAAACAGGGTAAATATTTGGAAAAAGTACACAAGTTGATATTTTACAGAAGATTGTACGTCATGGATGCGGGCACGTGACTCAGCACAACACGACGCCTGTGTAAAAATCGTCGCAAGTGACTCCAGGGAAGCTGCAGCGACTGTAACTGATCACCTCTTGACTCTTGGAGTGGGACTCCCTCGAAAAATAACAAATAATACTTCTTCTCCTAAAGGGCCATGCAAGATGTCTCTTGAAGCGAGATGTGCGCAGCGATGTGACCCACAGAGTGATGTGTAAATACTCTATCGTCTCTTCTTCATGTATCCGTGGATGTCGAGGTTAGGTATGCAATTATACATGGATATAGCTAACCATGTACATACTTACAGTGAGTCACATGGAAGGAGGGTACGAACATTCATTCATGAATGTGCTAACACTGCACTACTAAGTGTTTCCATCGGCTGCTAAATGTAGATATATATATATATATATATATATATATATATATATATATATATATATATATATATATACTGTACCTTTATCCCTGAGCGTAGGGAAAGCCCATATGCACAGTGATTTGAGTTACTACCATGTTTAGATATAGGACTCATGCATGAATGTGATAAACAATAGAGGTGCACACGAAGTTTCATAGATAAGTGATGATTTCAGGGCATTAAGTGAATTGGATCAAATTGATTAATTGAAAGAAAAACAATGCTGAAAAGTGTTGTTTTGATACAATGTAAATGCACTAAGTGGACTAATAGAGAACAATAATTCCTGCCGAGGTAAACCAAGTCCTGAAAGCATACGGATAATACCTTCACTTTAACGGAAAGATGGGCTTTCGACATCAAGGTTTTTCATTTTTAATATCCATAACTTTTTCTAAAAAGTGTGATTTAAATTTTGAACTCTTGAACGTGAGAATGTACGCTGGTCGTGATCAAAAGTGACTGAATTCCTGATTGAGTGCGTTCTCACCTCTTTTGGAGGAACCGGAGAGGGGAGAGGGTGGTGAAGGGAACTTACGTCCATATTAAGTTAGAATCAAAGAAAACTAAGAATAAAGTATAGTGTGAAGTATATTTGATTGAAATCTATGAGCAGTGACTTCAATAAATTCCCTACTTTTTCTTATAAATAACTAATTTCAATCATAAATTTCAAAATTTATGTAAGTTTTAAGAATTTCTCTAAATTATAAATTACTAGTAATCATAATGACGTCCAGAAAATATTATGGGACTACGGAAGTTTCCCTAGTTTTTAAAAAAGAAATAGTCACTGAATTCATTCGTGATAGTCGAAACAATCAGCAGAATAGAAAGGCCGTGTGATAGTTGTGTCTCTCTTCATACAGCTCTTTTAAATCATAAATGTAGGGGTTTGAATCCATATGATCGTTCTCTGCCAGCTCTAGTATTGGGCATAGACACAAACGCTTGCTAGCAGCGGTGATGCTACACACAGTAGCACGTAGAAAACTTGAATTTTTAAAAAGTACGGGAAAACTTATAAGGAACCACCATCTTTTATAGATTTACTAATCAATACACAAAAATAATACTCGGTTTTGTATTGTTTTGTCATCTGGCTTCATCTTCATTACATGGAGAAGCATATTTGCTAGAGTTATGATTGCAAAATTATACGGGGAAATTGTTATAAATTTTCCGTTTCACACACAACAAGAAGGTGAAGAGTATACATCATGTTGGTTGGAACAAGTAAAACGCAAACAAACGCCCGCTAAACTGCAACAGAGCAACTAGACTCAGCGGGGCTTTCCTTTCGAAGTTCAGCATGCAATTAATAACAAACGCAATCCGTCAAAGCTCAGACGGGTTTTCGATGTCGGACGTTCTCTCCTTCCTCTCGCGTATGCAAAACGTTTCTGCTCGTGTGCATCAATTATAACTGAATGATGTAACAAAAGGTCAGCTAGTTAATTATTTTCTTCGAAATTGCATCGCAGTGTTCAGCGAGGTATTTATGAGCTGGAAATCTCCCTGCTCATCCTAGGAAGGATGACTTTGAAGAACTTTTGAATGTAGGCACTAATTCTTTGAAATACATATGTGTTGCTAAGAATAGGGCTACTTGTCTGACTTCAAATAACTTCTTCTCTACTTTAATGTTAGGTTCATTGTACTGTTGCACAGTATATTTAAATTTTATTCGCTCGTAAGGATGAAGGACAGCCAGACGAGCGTCAGTGTCCAGGTGGATGATAGCCGTCTGAAATGGTGAACTACTTATGAAGATAATTTACGATAGAATGAAACTACGTCGCTGTAAAGGTGCATCGTACAACAATGAGTGAAATTATCAGTTTGAAACTAAGTACTCCATTAAGGACAGTACTTCAAGTTCTCTTCAGTACATCATTTATGATAAAATGTACATTCTCTCTAAGTTTTTGGAGTCCGGGTTATACTCATACTCATATTAGACACTATGTTTATTTACTTCATGCACGGCCACTTGTTTGAATGATACTCAGTTTAAAACTCCTCACAGATATTGCAAAACCCCTTACGACTCAGGCATGTCAAACTCAGTTTGGCTCTGGGGCCGGATCCAGACTTTCTGTTCTCAGGTGGGCCGGATCAGTAAAAGAATGTCAACTCCAACTATTTAGCTTTGTTTTTCAGTACTATGCTTTATCATTCAGCCTACATTTGTAGCCTACCCTACATATTATAATCAAGTGAACATACGGCCCGCGGGCCGTATGTTTGACATGCCTGCCTTACGTCGATCTGCCTTGTCCATCGATGTTCATTCTCGTCCCAGTAATAATGTTTGATTGTATTTTCTCGCATCAGTTACTTTTGCTAAAGTCTACTAAAAATTTCTTATTCATTTGTATAGGTTCATGAAATAACATTTTGTTTATACAGTAGAATTCCTTTAAACCGGCACTCGCTGGCCAAGCTTTGTATATTTATTCATTGTGTTTTTTTCTTTTTTCACGGCTCTATGCAATTGATGTTGTTTTGCTTTTATATCTAGCGTGTCTATGAATTGTTTGTAGTTACTTGGGTGATATTAACCGGCAAATGAAGATTTTTACTGTAGCTAACTTTTCTACTTTCTTCCTATTACTGACAGAATACTAATAGTTTTGGTTGTTTAAATTTTGATTTTATGATTAAATTGCGTGGAATTTGGTTCATCTGATTCATTTGACCAAATCATGTGGAATATTACAGTGCATTGTAAAATTATGTAAGTGTTTTCCAAGGTGAAATTACTACAATGAGGCAAATGATTAAAAATATATGTGAAGATGATTCAAACCCTTCAAATTTTATTGTTTTTCATTTCATTTTCAGGGATATTCTGTTTCATTTATTGTGTTTATATAAAAATAGCAAACCCAAGATAATTAAGGTATCTCATTCGTTCTTTGTTTGTTGAATAGGTTGGCAATGTAACAATTGCTACTGCATGTGAATACCCTTAGTATTACTAGTTTTTAAAATTTTCTGAATCGTAATACCACATTCTGTGAATTTTATCATCAGTTGTAAGCTACTATTTAAGTTTAACACGTTTGTTGCGATGCGACCCACCGGTGGGTCACTTAGGTTAGGTTCTGTAACTTTTTCCGATCCTTCTAGTGACTATGCGTACAAAGTGAAGTTTTACACCAATCAGGCAATCGCAACAAACGTGTTAATAACAGTAAATTTTTCATTCAAAACAAATGCTTAGGTTATTGCTCAAATTATTGTTTTTTCTAACAGGTTAGGAAAAAGTAATTATACTTATGGATGACTTATAAATTATACGAAAAAATACGTCATTTCAGTTAAATTTCTTAGCAAAACAAAAAATAAGTATTTTTCACTCATAAACAAGTAGCGAATAATAAAAGCTTCATGAAGGAGATTTGAAACTTCTACAAAAACTTCATCAAATTTTTTCAAATCTCTCAGAATGAACGGATATTGTTGTTCAAATGAAGCTTACGTGTACAATAAAATTTTCATCATTAACATGAAACGAAAACTTATTTCTCCAACAAGTAATTACCCGGAAACATTGAAAACGAGTTATCAGAATAAGTAATAGCTAATACCTTAGAACCAAGATACAGCGCAATCTCTAACATCCAGCTCATCTAGCATTGCTACAAGTCCATACCTCAAGTTCCAATATAATGGGATGAACACAGTTGCTGGCCAAAATGTGGTAAATAACTCACATTCACTTTGCATCTATCAACTACTAATTCATGGATTTGCACTTCATTAAGTCTGTTATTGCCTTGCATGACACTATACTACTCTTTAAGTCCATCTAGAACCTTGTTTCTGCGATTTTCAACTTTTTGTCTCTCATCTTTCATTCTAGCCTCATATAACATTTTTTCTACCTTCTTTTGCTGAGCTTTGTATTCATCCCATGCACCCTGCCAATCCACTTCCGAAATCCTGTCTTTCACACAATTTTCGCATGTGGTGTTGTTTTTTATTCAAAATTTTCCTTCCCATTCGTTCCTCCTTCATCTCTCTCGTAAACTACTTGGTGTTTTGAGTAAATCTTCTACACTTTATTTTCCCAATTATCTGCTCTACTGTAACATACAACGTTTTTTCTATCTCTTTGTCCATAACATTTACATTTCTATTTCTATTCCACACACGTCATCTAAATTCTTTACCAAATTCTTCCCAATTTGCTGCTTTCAAACGTCACTTTTCCTTTACACTGCTCATCGCTTGCATAACCTCTTTTCCATCCTATTTGTACTTAAGAACAAGCATTCGGTGATCAGTACCGATATCAAATTTATTTTCATCCATATACATTTCTCTGACATGCTGTCTTACTTCATGATTCACTAACACATAGTCAATTGCTGCTTTCCATTCCTTACTCTCCCATCTATGTAAACCATTGTGACATTCAAATTTTTAAACTCATTTCCTTCACAGAAATCAATCAATTCACGTCCATTTTCATTTACCTTCTCATCAAGTATACCAATATGGCCATACATGTCTCCCATTACAATCACTCAGAACCTACTAAATTCTGGCACTACTTTTTCCAGTATGGTAATTACCTACCGTATGAAGACTCTATACACACCAGAACTATTCCAGGAAAAACTATGGGATAGGAGGAATGAATTTCAAGGTATGGAACTCACCGATGATGTTGACAGTCAAGTCTCAATTTTCAATGAGAATTTCTTAGGAGCCTTAAACGAATGTGCACCATATGTACACCACAAGGAGAGTTAAACTAAAGCATACCGCCTGAATAACAGATGAAATAAAACAATTGTGCAAAGTGAAAAAAAATTACTTATACGAATTTAAATGTAACAAATCGAACAACTCTCTACGAGACCGTTATAAACATCATGCAATGGCTCTCCGCAAAAAAATTACAAACAGAACTACAAACAGCAAAGAAAAATCCAAAACGAACCTGGGAAATCATCAAAGAAATAGCACAGTACAAAGACATAAAAGAAGAG
>VCRD01003441.1:0-19423 GCA_006783055.1 Trinorchestia longiramus
GTAGAAGTTTCTCTAATATATTCAGAACGTAATAAGTTATTCACAGGAGCTTAGAAGTTTACGTTGTTGATTAAAGGCAGAAAAATCTAGCTTTGTTATGGCAAAGGCTTTTTCTTTCTCTCGGAATTTGTACAATAGAGCTTCTGAAACTTGACAGCTCTTAGAAGAATGTAGGTCAATTATTAGAAACAGGTCAGTTTTATGCTGTTTTTAACATAAGCTAGCTGGAAAATATACGATAATATTGTTTTTTCCAGCTATGTTTACAAGACAAGTAATATTTTTATGATTAGAATCTATTTTACACATTTTCCATTGATATTAGCTGTCAGGGTTTTACATCAAAATACAAAACTTTGCAATTAATTTATAATAATCTTTTGTTAAAACTGGCTTAATTTTTCATAAATTTTCTAAAGCTAGAACCAATGTATCATCAGAAACATGGAAAATTAAAGGTGTCACTGAGCTTATCTGTTATGCAATGCCCATGGAACTGGTGCGTGGTCAGTCGAAATTTTTAATTTTATTTCATAAGAAACCAAAGCACTCTCAAAACTCTCATAAATTGACAGCTCCTATCAATCACATTTGTAACTAGTATTTTCGTATACAGTTTATAAGGACACTTCGTTATTGTTCCTGCTATTCTAGTATAAACTGTGAAAATGGCATAGTAAGTAGTCTTCATCTTTTACAGAATTACAGGTCAAGTATTGGGAAAATGCAGTGTCATGCCAATGAAATTAACTGTAATTCAATAGACCGAATCTTAACTTCCGACTTGTGTTGTCTGTAGCAGTCGAAGGAAGGGAGACATGTTGTGCTGAATTAGGAATTTCTGTTTGCTAATCTTGTGTTCAACTAATACTATCGGTTGGATTAAATTTGACACTTTTTTCATTTCTATGCTCCATTAGATTATTTATTAGGTAATATTCAAAATCCAATGGGAACTGAAATCATTTGAGGAAAACTATATTTGTTGAAAAAGGTTTTCTCTATTGACTAAAGACCTAACTATAGATATATTCAATTATGGTGAAAATGGCCTATTCTTTTATATTCATATACCATGACATTTCTCTAGCTCTCAATCAAAAGAGTATGTCTAATTCGAGATATGTATAATATTAAAAAAAAAACAATCTTCAAAATTCCTCCATTTTGGAAGCATATTTTTAATTGTAAAATAACTTTAGTCGCTATCGCATTCAATGACCTTGCACTTGTACAATGACCTTGCACTTGTACAATGACCTTATACTTGTACAATGACCTTGCACTTGTACAATGACCTTGCACTTGTACCATGACCTTGCACTTGTACAATAACCTTGCACTTGTGCAATGACCTTGCACTTGTACTGTGACCTTGCACTTGTACAATGACCTTGCACTTGCGCCTAGTAAATTGCAAATTACTAGTTTCGAACATCTGTAAGAGTCTTGCAGCAGCAAGAATGCAGTACATGATCACTTGGTTGCTAAGTCACAAAGGTAACCTATAACTCTGCCAGTCTTTAATGATCAAATTCACAAGCATCAAATTTTGTTGAAAGGAATCTAAGATACGTGGAATAGAGGTGAAGGAATCACTGAATGATCATTGAGAGTATCTAAGGCTATTTGAACAGTAAACGTTCCTTTGTTGTTCTCATTTATATTACCAGTGAAATGTTGAATATCAGACAAATTCAAGTCATCTTAGAAATTACGAAACATTTGAAAGAAATAAGTCACAAACATTTCAGATGCTATGTAATTATTCAGAAAAATTCTAATATGCAATTTTATGAAACTTGTAACAAAAAATTTGCATAACTACGATCAGAATAAATATTTCTTCTTCCCTATCAATGTAACCAGTGAAGAATTTAGAAATACATTTTGAATCTAAGAAGTTGATTTTATGATATCACAAAAATCTACATCTTAAAAGAGGTACAATTTAGGGGTAAGTTGTTTTTTACAACTCCTGCAACTTCGTGACAATTTGCTTCTATAACTTGATGAATATTTCATAACTTGATGAATAAGAGAGGTGACATGCTACGGCCTGTGCACAGCACATAATATTTTGATCGAGAAAAGCTCATTTCCAGTTGCATAGCGAAGTCAGTGCCGCCTCAAAACAGCACGAACTATGACCTAACTTCGTCGTGCCGTCCTAGTCTTATGCTAACCCTGAACTGGTGTCTTGGTTGACACTGCAGCTGGGTGTGTTGAGACACTCAATGGCAAGAGAACTGACTGGAGGCATTTTCCATTCGATCAAAACTGCGGTTTACGTCTTTTCTGAATTTCTGAGGAGAAAACGCCATGCATGCAATAATGCAAGGAAAAGTGAAGCCTTCTTTTGGTGCTGCACAACATCCAAACTTAGAATTTACCGTTTTTATATTTTTCCCCGCCTTGAAGATGTCAGTGTTGTTTGAGCAAGGGCAATCGAATTGTAAAACAAGGACTGTAAAAAAACTCATCAAGATTCGTACACATTTTTAACACGAGATGGTGGTCACTTTTCTACGCATGACGGTGTGGGATAAACACGCAGTCATGGATGGATAATTTTTATTCAAAAGTTTTTCGAAATGGCAATACTAAATTTATATTAGCTCCTCTATTTTTCATGTCAATGAAGGAGTATGATGAAAAACACAAATTTCGTATGCACAGAATGTCGGTGAATTATTCTTTCCTTATTTATTAAATATGAAATGAAATTAGGCAATACTGTTTCAAGAACTACGATAGTACTCATTGACTTACAGTTGATCATTGCTAGTCTGGCAACCACAGGGCCTAAACACTGGCAGATTTGAGAAATTTTAGGATTATTGATATTTATTTTTTGACTCTACACATTTTAGGTAATTTGTAAAACTGTTTCTACAGTGCATTCAAAGAAGTAACCTAAACTTTAGAAGAAAACTGAATAAATTTGAATTTCTGTCAACTAAATAACAGAGTTCCGCAGATCTTTAATTCTTTACTGTTACCTCAAAAAGAATTGAAAGAACAAATAGACTTCTGTACCATCATTTCCATGACCGCCACTAAAAGCTTCCTCTTAACAAGATGAACTTAAAGTTCTGGTGGTGACAACGCCTGTGGTTGCCTTGTGGCAGTGGAGGATCAGGCATTCTCGATATTTTGAAAACATGTATTGTAATATCAGTTATTTCATATGTTTTAGTTTATCTCGCAGTGAGTCATCATTCATGATATCATGTTCACCAATAAAACTTAGTTGCTACAATAAGACAAATAGCTCACTTATAAACTTATTGAAATAATCAACGAGATTGTTTTTCTCAGATCTTCCTCACTTTGATCACTGGTTTCTTTTTCACCCTTGCTTTTCTCTAGATAAATTGATGATTGTACAATTTCAGAATCGTTGCAATAATGATTTCTTGGTAGATTATTTTTAAGGTGCACCCAGTCCATAACAGCATTTTCGTTTTGACATCATACAAGTTTGTTGGCTGCAGAATTACTTGAGTTTTTTATAGTTCCCTTTCCTTCCCAATGGACAATATCCAGGCGTGCTTTTTACGCCACATTATTTGTTTGTTAAGTCCAATACGAGGCTACTCAACAGAAGATTTCACTAAATGCGATAAATAAATGAGATGGAATTTTTGCCTGTTTGTTGTTGCAGGCGTGATGCACCAGCGCAACTGTACACAGCATCATCAAAACAAACGGCAGTCGCGGAGGTAGAGGCGTGCCAAACAGGGAAATTTAAAACTCCGTTCTGAAATTCATGCCGGGACACTGACGGAATCAGAATATTGATTGTTGTATCAGTGATGGTCAACTGCATAAACAAACTGCAATAACGTCCCTCGATATTTTTCTTCTTAAGTCATTTCTAGTCTTACTTAGTGTAGGCATCCTCCATCGCTCAGTGTTGACTCTTACAGAAGTGCGACAAATACAGGGACTGTTCAGTGGGTGTTCTCATTCTAGTCTGAATGTCAATTTTTGTTCATGTTCCTTTGTTGTATACTGGAATACTTTCATCAAAACAGAAAATACTCAGGGGTCACTTTTCTCTGAGAATTTTTTAACATTTTAGTGTAACTACCTTGCAAAATGTACAATGCATTTCACCAGCTTTGATTTTGATAATCGAAATAAGAGGATACGATTATTTGTTGAATAATATGTTTATGGGAACAACCATTAAGGTTCAAAGAGGCCTCGTTCGGTGACTTGATTGCCATATTCCGCCTCTACCTGCCCAGGCCGGCCATAACTCGGCCATTAACTGCCATAACTGCTCCCGAATGCAAGAGGGACGGCCTTCGCTTCGAGTGTTCAGGAAATGTGTGATTCTCTCAATAGAAATGTTTCGGGAAGTAAACGAATTTAAATGGATTCGGAATTCCCGAGGCCCTCATGCGAAGGGTTTCAAAGAAGTAGTCAAATGTAAAAAGTTCGAAATGAGAGGCCCTTCGGCAGAGCTATCATGGAATGAAAGACATTTCCCAGTTTCAAAGTTTTACCAATATTTTTTAAAGTTATTCGCAATTCGAAGACCAAAACGTATTAGAAACATTTATTGGATGTATATTGGGCTACAAATTTGAAAACTTTCACCTACAAGTCAATGAAAAAATTCTGGACAGAATTAGACCATATATATATATATATATATATATATGTATATATATATATATTCATTTCTGCAGAAAATAGTTTAAAATTAAATGCGTGACTTTGTATTCATTCCGAGGTAGTAAACAGTAGAATCTCGAGCAATAAAGATAACATTATTCTAAAATATAAGAGAAGCTTCAGTCTCTTCATATTTTTTGCATTTGGAAAGTTCGTTTGGCAAAGCTTCTACATCTTTTTGTTTGTTGCTTTTTCTGAATGTTTCTTAGGATAAATATTTGGAGAAGGCTGATATGATAACTATTTTTATATCGCCTTCTTCCGAAAGGTAACAGCACTACGATCTCGAATTGTATTGCATTTTTGTTTGTGGATATTGAGGAATGGATATAATTTCAGCAATTATCTATTTGAAACATAAAACCCCAGCGAAATGCTCTATCTAACATTATCGAATAAATGAGGAGTGGAATTTGATGCAATTTTTTAGATTTTTTAATTAAAACTGTGACGTTGTGAGTCTTTAAAAATGCACACGAGCATTCATTAACATGTTTATTATTCAGGGATTTTTTATGAAACTTCAAGAACCTCTGATCACACAAGGTAGTAGGTATAACATCGTGTATTCAAATCGGGGGTCCGCTTTAGTTACGTGAATTGACCATGTTTTCAAAATGCGCCCAACTGCAGAAGCGTTCGCCAACGCTGAATGCAAACGCTTTTTTAAGTCAATTGATTCCCACAATTGGCTGCTAGCAAAAGATCTCATATTGCCACACGTTTTACTGTAGTTTCGGGAACCTCTTCCTCGGATTCATAATAGTACTTGATTTTGGCAGTAGAAACATCTGAGTCTGGTCCACATAGCGCTTTGTGTTCGTTCCACTAACATCTTACTCCGGTCCAGCCCAGAGCACTGCACCATCAATCATCCTTCAGAATAGGATGAATGATGGTCTGGTATTGCCTGCCAATGATTGGTGATGATTGCTCCAGAAGAATTCTTGTTGATTTGTTGATTTTGATTTACGCGCTTGCATGCAAACGTAGTACCGTCACTCGGACCAAAATAACGGCACAAACTCTGCTGACTTCGAATATACAGTTAGTGATGAATTTCTTCTACACTCACCAATGTTTGATACTTTTTTGTTATATCTTAGAATTCAATGGTAGTCTAATTTCGAACTCTATATGCGTTATTATAATAGGTACAGGAAAACAAATTTGAATCTCACTTTCAAAACAACTGATTTAACTTGAATTTAACAGGAACATCTTACAAAAAATGGATTGACAAAAATATTCGAACAATAAAATATTTATTTTTTCAAGATATCGTTTCGTGTCATTATAAGGAATTCAAATTTTTTGTTTTGTGTGAATATTATAGAAATACGAGAAAATTTTTACGTTTGATATTCAACTTTGCAGCCAGAATCAGCTCTACCAATTGTAAACTACATATTAAAAAACTTCAAATAGAAATTAAGACCTGATGAGTACACTTTCCTCCATTACTTCACCAAATTCTAATACAATTCCCTATGATCATCAGAATTGGGCCACGCAATTTTTGTTTTACTTTCTGATGTTTCTTTCATCATCACTGTAGCGGTTTCATCCCGGCATCTCTGTGATTTATAGAGCTGAATCAATGGCTTTTTTCTGGATACGATCAATTATCGGACAGATATTTTATAATAATATTTACACATATGTACGTGGATATTAACAGACAGACATTGTATAATAACACGATCCCATTTGTGTGTGTACCTTCTTTCCTTTTTTAAGAGTGCAAGAGCAACATAAATTGAGTCTGATCTTTTGTGTGAACAAAGCAAAATTTCACGCTTGTGCTTAGTAAGCTCAGTAGTTTGTCTTTGAATTGTGTGACAATAAGCTTATGAGCTTCAGTCACGTTTTTAGAAAAAAATTGTCCTTCTCATGTTAGTTCTATTCTCGGTAAAAATATTATATAGGCAGGTTTCAACCATTGGGCACATGTCCAGCCAATTATCGAACAACCTCGATTGGAAAATACCGATTCAAAAACTCTATTTTGTATATTGAATTCTGCACTTGTTATCACTTTGTTAAAAGCTATATTTTGTAGCCAGCTTTTGCGCACATATGCTAAACGTTCACGTCTCTCATGTTTTCTGATGACAATAAAGAGATTTTAATGTTTCTGTCCAGCTGCCGAGTACTCATTAGAAACTAACTTCATAAACGTTTGCTTCAAAGTGAGAGAACCAAAATAGGGACAAGAAAAACATATCCTGTTATTTTAGGTTGAGTGAATATCACGCAAAGAAAACTGTCACTATCTATAAACCTCGCGTTGAATCCATACATAAAAAGAACACCATTTTCTATCATCTCCTTCTTTGATTTCGAATAACAACGAAGTCATACAGTAACTGAATCTTGATTTAGAGAGCCCTACGCTTCTTTCGACGAACACAAAGAAGCTATTTTCAGAGAATGCTTCATTCAGGAGCTGCACCCCAATTCCTTGACGATAAATGTGTCAGTTCTTTTTGCTTTATTTAAACGTCGCTCCCTCGCTTGAGATAGGGACGAGATTGTTTACTAAACATCCATATTAGCAGCCGCCTGTACAGCGCAAGTGCTTTTCTAAACATCGCTTGCCAATTTTTCCTTCTTCTTCTTCTTCATTCATGAAGTATCATCGAGAATTTATCGTGATCTCAAGTGTTAGCCGTGTGTTTGGAGCGCTTAATTAAGTATTGTGCCTCAAGCCATTCAAAAATTAGGACGTCTAGTACACTTGAAATAAGTTTTGTCTTTTAATGTAATTGATTAATTCATCTGGATTGTTCATACAACTCGATTTTCGCAACACGTCTTATAAGAGAAGTGTTATTCATTACAAATCATATGACATTATTTACTGATATTCGTTTTCATCGCTAGAATCATGTGCCTTCTAGCAAAAATTAAATTCATTTTCTTAAATTTTGATGAGAAATCGAAACAATAGAATAATTCAAATGAAAGACGAACTTGCTGAGCATTTGGGTCTAGTAATTCAATTTGGTGACTAAATGGTGTTCTATTCTAATAAAAGTATTGAACAATTACTTTGTAATGAATACCGTGCGACAGTCAAACCTTGATTATAGGCTACACTGTGATGCTTACGTTATCATTAAAAAGAGATTAATTCTACGTTTTTGCCTCGATCAGGTGCCATGTCAAACAAATTGAAGTGTGAGGTATCAAATGTTTTTTGCACTCACTAAAAATCACTTTCCAAAAGTATAAAAATGCAACTTTGAAGGTAGTTAGGCGCAATAAGTCAAGCTAATGGACGTTAGACGCTTGGTCGGATTTAGTTCTCGTCAGCAAGCACCGTGTCAACTTCAGTAAAAAAGCGAACAGGGAAGAGATTTGGTAAGAGTGATCTGTGGCTGAGGTGAGCATCGAACGTGGGCTTGCCACTCACAAAAAAAAAAAGTGTTTTACGAGGCTTGAATATGACTTAAAAAGTCCTCAACGAAGCTTTAGAAATGTTGCACAAGATATGGCTGAATGAAGTGAGGGAGATTCCTAACAAGTTAAAATAGAACGTCTCTGGTTTTCACTGCTGCGTACCCTGATGTGAAATTAGATATAATGCAAAGTTTAGTATTAGAGGCCACAATAATTACGCAGAAGAGCTTCTTAGAGGCTCGTATGTAAACTGCAATTACGTTTGATAACTAAATTAGACTCATTTTATTTCACGTTATTAATTTATCCTTAAAGGATTTTAATTTAGAGAAGGTAAGCTTTTAATTTGTTGTACAGTGGTAGAAAACAGCTCATTATTTGAAAGAAATGTTTTTCAATGTAATATGAGAAACTATTATACAACAATATTTAATCAAGTGATTGTTCGGACAAACGCAGCTTGTGAGTTCTTCTTATTCAGGTTATCTGACTTGTTCAAGTAAACTGAACTACGTGCTGCGTAAAAGTAACCCATCAGACGTGCGTAACCTGGCTGCTCCGTCCTACTGTTTGTATTGTGTGAACTGGTGCTGCAGGAGTATGGTGTCCTTTATTTACAAGTTGCACATTGATGTGCAGAGTGCAGCAAAATAATCTGACACAGTTTTAGGTTTTTCGTAACGTTTGGAAAGTAACGGTACTACTGGATTGATTCAAATCTTAAAACCGATTGAAACAAAATCGAATTATATGAACATTTCAAAAATAAAAAATCTTTCTTCACTCTATTTCACTTTCAATATACCTAGAAATGAGTCAGATTATTTTGTTACACTCCGTACGAGTTTGCATAAAATGACCACACGCTCTAATACCAACGTATGTTTTCAGATGTTTATCTCGCTCCAGCTGTGCGCTGTTGCTTTCATTGGGAAGCTGGCAGTGCTGTGAAGGGAGAGATATTGTGCAGGTTTGGTGCTCGGTTTCTCGGCCTTACAAGTACTTCTCTCCATCATTGTCTTTCACACACGTGTTATTATAAATAACTTTCACTATTTTCAAGGCTTTTAAAAGCAATAAAGAATGAAACATAACATGATACACACGAACAGCCTAACTTTTCTATTTAAAACCGAGTTCATGTAAACCGAAGACTAGCTGCATTTTATGTGAACCTGAGGTTTGAATGTGGGTTAATTGCTTACGCAGAATAGGTTAAGCAAGTGTTGTGTCGCATGGTCGCACTGAGCAGCTTCTTTCAGTGCCTACAATATGCAACATAAAGTTTTTACGAGCGAGCTTGTGCGTTCTGAATGTGCGCATACTGTATGTGCCTTAACATGTTTGTTGCGATTGCTTAGCCGGTGCAAATCTTTACTTTGTGCACATAATCACTAGAAGACTTGGAAAAAATTACAGAACCTAACCTAAGTGACCCACCGGTGGGTCGCATCGCAACAAACGTGTTAACACGTTAACCGCCACATGTACCACCGGTGGTACATTTGAGGGTTTCACTTACCGCCGCATGTACCACCGGTGGTACATTTCCAAATTTTTAATAATTATTTTCAAAAATTAATTTAAAATATTTACGGAAGGTTAAATGATAAAGTCGTAAAATGGTAAAGTCGTGGCGGTAGTGACAAATCTCTGATATCAGGCATGGCGGTTAACGTGTTAAGGACTCTGTGAGCCTTACTTTGCGATCTGGTGACAACTGTTCGTTGCACTTTAATGTGAAATACGAGTATGGACACATATCATGTAGGTACATGCTATGCAGACACATATTACAGTATGTGCTGGAGTACATTCCCTTTCGTGACGACCTAATAACCCATGCAATTACAGTGGGTTGCTACACAAGCAGTTGAATAAAAAGAGAAGTGTTTCTTAACAGCATGTGGGCTTCATTCTCAGACACAGGAAGTTCATAAGCGGCTTGTAAAAAACAGAGACGATGTAATTTCTGTATGAAACTATCCTAAGAAGCCAATGTTAGATTTTCATTTAATATAAACAAATTAGATTTTTTTGACGGAGAATAAAACCCTGCAGAGACAACAAAACGAATGACACCCTGACGAGTGACGCAGTGGAGAGCGGCTGTGTAAGGAGTGTCATGATGTAGTAATACACCTCTATTTCCTGCAGACGTGCATGTCTTCTCTCCAGCACGAGCTGCTGGCTAAAAACTACCGTAATTTGATCCTTTTCTCTCCTTAACTCCCTCCCTTTTTATCATTAATGGATAGATAACGAGCAAGAGGTTCCCTCTTCTAGTTGAGGGAGATCTTTCCGACTCACGTGTTCTCATCCCGTGATGACTTCATCAAGTCTTCCTTGGCCCAGTTTCACTGATCAGAATCTTTTAATTGTGATTAAGTTTTTAATTATTTATAGCCTGAAATAATATTTCCTAGTCACAGAAATGTTTATGATTTAAATTCCAGTTTTTGAAACTTTTATTTAGGTATTTCTTCTTGTGTTGATATTTATTTATGTAGCTCGTTGTAGATCAAATTCTATAATTTTAATGTATTTTTCTATTACATTACATCTCATGACATAATGTACATCTCTCTGTGCATTATTAATTCCAACCTTATCTAAAAATAAGAATTTAATTTGAACCATGGATGATGATTCAATCGCTTCCCAATATGTCATCTTTTGTTTCCAATACATTTTGAGCACTCGTTGTTGATCAGTAGAAATGCAACGAGCAAACGTACACAGCGTGTTTCGAACGTACAGGTCGCACAAACAGAGCCATGATAAAATTTATTATTATTATTCATTAGCAGATTATCATTTTATTGACAAAAAATGAGATGCATCATCCAACACAAGCTCCTTTGACCTATGAATAATATACAAGAGGAAAGTTGACCCACTGGAGTCATTTTTCCTTGTTTCCAACCAGTAATTGAGTGTTATACAAAGTTTAACCGAATTCTAAACCATTGACGAAAAGGGTAAAAACTTTCGTAATTGGATACGTTTTGCATTTTTTCAAGAAATTCAGAAATCTGAAATCGATAAATACAGGTCATAGTTCAGTAGCATAGCAGGTATTGACTAGGAATAAAACGAAAATGAAAACAAAAATTGCAAATTAACGTCGATAAGGACATCGACATGAGAGCAATTTAAATTTTTTTAATCATAATTTTCAGATTTTTATGCGGAAATGCATACGTATTTCGAAAATTTCCCGTTTTAGAACACAATATGAGTTTGGAATTAGAGAAGATTGCACTTTATCCCAAATATAGCTCTCAAAAACTCCAAAGCTTTTTCCATCAATTTCAAAGGTCCACTGAGAATTCGAGCTCGAACTAACTTTTCCTCTTCGAATTTCTTGCGTTCAATGAGAGTGGAATACGATGAGCTCAGTTACTTGATTTTTCGCTGAAAATTCTGCTCATGTCTTTGATGGCGTGTTGTGTCCTGAAGTTTGACTCTCTTTAGTGCTCCCTCCGGCATCGGTGTCCCGTTCCTCATTTTGCTTCCCTGTATTTGTGACCGCAGTTATTTATTGACATCGAATTACTCCGAGACTTTAACACCTGCCTAAGAGCGTCAAACTTGTGTTGCTAGCAGACTTTGAAGGCTGTCTGTAAGAGGCACAGGATGCTTCACATCAACAGCAGAGACGGCCGCAAAAAGTGTAAGGTGAGACTGGCCTTCACGCTGTCACTTCTACCTCAGCTGCTCGTCCCATCAAACAAAACGAGTAAAACGAATGTAATTACTCTTGAGAGAAACTTAATTATTTTCATGAATTGAGCATTTCAGATTGATGTTTAACTTGAACCTAGAAATTTGACTTCAGGTTTGTTGGAGAGAGTGAGTGAGCATTAGAATTTTTTATAAAACACTTTATTAACATTGCCAACGCTGCTATAAGCGTAGTGGGAAGGAAATTTAAAATCACAGATCATCGTGAAATTTCCTGTGATTTGAAATCACAGATCATCTTGAGAAAAGACTAACAAGGAAGTAAACATTGCGATAGTACACGAGTTGAATATGAGTGAACAGAAAACACTATCACTTCCACTCGCAGCGACGCTCATAAATTGTGAGTACAAAACTAAAAATGAACAAGCACAAGTAGAGAAGAGAAAATGAACAGCAAAAAATAAATATCTGTTGACCTGCAGTTCCCAAAAGAGTTATGACACAGTTGAATAAGAAACTAAAGAGTGAGGAAGTATAGGTAGTGCGATACTAAAGAGTAGGAGTAGAGATCAGTGGCCCAGGAAGAGCAAACAGATCAAAATTGAAAATCTGAGCGAACTTTGATGAGTTGGAGTTTAAAACAAATTAATAGGAAATGCAAGAAATGGGAAACTGTAGAACTGATGTAAGACAACCATAGAGAAAATGCAAGCTGTGCGAGGCTGATGAGTTGGGCAATAGAATAAAGCATGAGGAAGTGTAGTCATTGCAAGACTGTACACCTTGTGAGTGAAACTAAAGCACCAGAAATATAGGCAGAGCATTACTGAAGAGTGAGGACATAAAACTATTTAGCAGGAAGTGCAGGCGGTGTATCACTGAAGAGATGGGCACGTAAAACTAACTAACAGGAAACTCGGCCAGTGAGAGACTAGTCGAGGATTTTCAGCAACCCATAAAGTAAGAAAATCTTTTGAGGTCGCGATGCAATCTTCTGATTGAAATATCAAGTCCCTGACACGGCAAAAATGCACTCTCTTCGAAAGAAAAATTCTTCTTGGCATGAAAAATGAACTAGTTGCTTCTATGATAGTGGAACTCGCGTGAAAATAATAATAATTGATTAGAATCTTTTACTTTTTCCTTAGGGTCTTGATTCTGTTAACGGAGTGTATGATGGAGACTGTATGCGCAGCATGATGAAGATTGTATGGACTGTGTGATGGAGGCCACACAGCAGATCATACATCATGCTGACCACGAAAAATTTTCTAAAACAATTATTTCAATGCATGAACTCGCCAAATTTTGAGGTCAATACTTTGAAACTTGATGCTGAGCTGCAAAACTTGTTTGCTGCTTAATTTTTGCTGTATTTTGTCATATTTGTGTCGTATTTCATTTCAGAAAACATACATAGTTCAGTGATTGCACTAGTGTAATAAGACTCCTGCTAAAAAATGAACCTGAGATAATGAGAAAATATGTCTAATGGATTGTACAATTACAATTGATTTTAGAAGTTCGCTTTTGAATTACCACAAACAAGAAGCATGAAAAAATTGTAACTGAATATCTATTCATTATTCATTCTTCGTTTTTTCATCACGGATTAACATTTGCCATTTGCGATCGTAATGGTTGAAAGTAGTTAGGGCATTTTCAAATTAGGCTATACACGATTTATTTTGAGTCTGTCTGCCGTGGTAGTGTCAGCTGAAGGTATGAGGCTGTAGACTGATGCTCCATGTGCAGTCAACTATGAGCTTCCTGCAACCGTCGTCCTGCTCTCTTGCGTAGTGGACAAGTTTTCACTCTCAGGAAAATCCTTCAGAAAAACGAAGCAAAATTCCATGCAGGTTAAGTGTGAAATACGACTAACTGTCTTCCATGCAATTATTTGATTTATTTTGTAATATTACCTTTCAAAGTATTGACAATTGTATGTATTGCGCTATTTTCATACAAGCGAAGTATTTTTAGCATTAGGAAACGTTTACTTTTAGAATTCTGGGATTACAATGAACAAGCTTTTAGTTCAGTCCTCAATTAGCACCTAGTTTCTGAATTATTTCCAGTGCCAGGTTATGACTTTTTTACATTCATTTAAAACTGTTAATAAAATCTTTCAAGGATCGTGAAAAATTATGACGAATTTTCATATTTTCCAAGTGTTGCTGGGCGAGGATTTCACTATTTCTTTCCTTTTTTATCATTACCTGACTATATTTCTCTTAAATATATGATGGTAATATAAAAAACAAGCAATTAAAATTAAAAATAATAAAATAATTCGTGAGTATTACTCTAAACCGTGATGTAATGTAAGCATTCACGCATGAAAATTTGCATTCTGATAACAACGAAGAATATTCTGACAACGTTCAGCCAATTTCTTTACGGTAAAATTAATATACACTGGAATAAATATTTGGTATCAATTCCATAACTTTTATTTCCGATTGAGTATGCTCCAAAATATCACCATATTTATAAACGAAACTGAACTGATTAACAAGTAACGAAAAAAATTTCAGCAACATTCCGGGCAATATTTACGTGGGCACTAAATTGATTCATTTTGAGATGAAGTATGAAACCATTAGAATAATTTATTTTCTCCTGTGAAGATCAAAACGCTAAGTTGGACAATCGTGTCCACGCATTTTATCAGCCAATGCCATGGCCGGCTACTAGATGCTCACTTGAACGCAAGTATCGCTCTAAAGCGGCCCATTTTCACCAATGAATCTTATTGAAGGAACAAGCAACTTTGCCATGCCTCCATTTCTCTGCTAAGCTACACAGCAGTTAGAGGAGCTCGTCAAATTTGTAGAGGAGTAGAAATTTGGAGCTTGGTTGCAAAGTGCGGCGGGCTGCGGGTCATAATGTATGCAGTCTACCCAAGTGAACTCCTAAACTGGTTAGGATGAAGTTTCTTGGATCAACTTCTTTAGGAGAGTTTGTGTCCGGAATATCCAAAACACAACTTAGCAGAGCAAGTATTTTCTAGCCTCTGCTTAAGTTACGAATGAACTTGGAATCACACAAAGACAAAGCTCTTAACAAGTTCTGGTGTTGGAATATTCATGGATTGCTACAGGAGTGTGTTTCGATCTATGCCTGAAGAGAGGCACCCAGCAAATGAAAGCTTTAAGGCTGTTCTTAATGCGCCATAAGCATGAAGGTAAGTGAAGGTAAGTATAACATTGATAAAAATCCCCGTTCTGACAAAGTACAACTTCATTTGATTAAGCACAGCTGCAAGTTGTTGTATGACGCTGCTTATCCTTGTATCATATCAATTAAGATATTTGTTCATTTATTCCTGAAATAATTTTCAATTAATTACATCTGTATAAGTATCGTAAAAATTTCTAGCATACAAACAATGCGAAGAATTTAAGTGACGCTGCTTGAGTATGAGTCTTGGAGAGTTTAGATCAGACGTAACTGAGAACAGCGTTGCCGCTTGTGTTGCAGACCAGGGATGTTTTCAACGCCTCCGTCGACCAGCGCTCAGTCTTGTTGTTATTGTCTCAGCCAGGAAAATATTATTGCCGTACTCACCTTAGTACGCGATAAACTTCATAGAGAAAACCACTTGAAAAACTAGATCTGAATCAAGGAAGAAATGAAAGAATCACTACTTTAGGGAGAAAAAGTATTATTGGAGATGCAGTCGAAAGCATTTGAGTCGGTAGAGTACGAGTGTGTTGGAAGAAGGTATGAATCAGAAAACGTTTCACATCTTTGAAACTCAATGAAAGGGCAAATGATTAAATTATATCTGAACTTGAACCTATTAAAACATTTTCTGACTTATTATGAATAATTGAATATTTATGTGGGTCAAAAACCGAGCAAGTTGAGGTCACAGAACATGGGTGGCTGCAACAAGAGTGAGGTTCACTGAGGTCTTACTGCTCGAAAATGCGATTGCTTCATCATGAAGGATCCTACAAATAGCAAGACTCTGACTCTTTCCTTAAGAATATATTACTAAAGTATAAGTGAAACACTAACTCCAGTGGTAGGTCATTGAATCAGGTTATTACATGACATTTAGAGCTCCGTTAGCTGTCTAATTCAAATAAACGATGGAATTTAGGTAAATATTTTCATTGTAGTCTTAAAATCAAATTGAAATCCTTCACGAAAGTTTCAAATTGATATTTCCCGCTCGATCATCCAAATGCAGATGATTATTTCAACAATATTGACTGTAGATGGCAATAGATGATTATTTCATAATCATTATGGAGATGATTATTTCAACAAGATGCCTGTAGATAATTAGTGTCACACTACTGTCTGTCTCTTTTCCTACGAAACAATGGATTTTTAACAGCACAAGTTGTTTTAAATTCCTCATATTATCGTCTCTGAAATATATCCTAGAAAGAATCGCAGCTTTTGAGTAAAGCAACTTGAAGAATTTTTTATTTATTGAAGTTTTCCTCGACTGGGAGAAGAATCAATTAAAAAGCTACTCTTTTCACTATTTTTTATTATCATATCTCTACAACTGAACGCGCTCTCAACAATACATTTCATCAGCTAGAAACCTGATAAATCAAGGTCTCGTTCAATATTCCTGAGATCTATTACTTATAATTCTTTTAGTTGTATTAACTTTAGCGTCATTTAAAAGTCTGCATGGAAAATATAGTCATATTTTACTGCATATCATTCTACTGCTGCAAAGGGACTTTTCCTCTCCCCTTCATCACATTAAGCTTCTATGATCCAAATAATACATCTCCATGCTAGGCAGTTGGTGCAGGTGTTACTCTGCATCCCTGGCTTAGCCGCGCTTTGTTTTGCGCAACACAGGTGACCATTCGCTGACAAAAACTGAACATGTTGGTGCAAGGAATAAGCCTCGGTAAACAGCAGCGCTGCAGAGCACCGCTAAAGCGCACATCGCTGCTGCAAATCCTCTTTGGCCTGGCGATTATGGCAGCAATTAGCGATGTTAAGGCCTCTAATCGACCTGCACTGTATTTTGGGATGTAATTAAAGAATTAGTGATGCCCAACGTTACCCTGCACGGACAGCACGTGCTAAAATAACTACGATGGTTTAACCAAGAACTTTATTATAAAATAAGTGTACTAAAGCTAGGCTTGATGGTCTGTGCTCGAGGTTCGAAGGCGAAGGCACAGCTCGCTGCATGCAAATAGTCATTCATTTTCCTAATCACAACACAGGGAGCAAACACAAGCTGGACTACCGTCGGCTATCTCTTGATTAAAAATCTTGAGTTTCAGAAGATGATAGTTTGAATATGCGTCAGGAGTTTTTAAATACGATTAAAGTGTTTTTCACGATACTGCATTTCTAATTCACCGACATTTCAGTAATATTTCAGGCATTTTAATGTTATTCTGTAGTGCTACATAAAAGTAGGTCTTTCTGAGTTATCTGATTTGAATCAGCCGTCATAACTGTAAAGAAGTATGAATGAACTCAACTAGAAGCCATGCAAATAAAGTAACGTCATATTTAGAACTGAAGGCTGTCATGCGAGAGCAAACGATCATTACCAGACTGGAAAATAATTCATTAAAGACATGTTTTATGATTGCAACGTATTTTTAACACTAGGAATTATTATTACAAATCCTGCCATGCCCAAAATTCTAGAACTAGCTTATGTTAACATTTTAGTTTGATCCAACAGCTAATATAATTGTAGATACTTCTTACGACGAATGTAATTTTAGGTATTTCTCACGACTAATATAATTTTCAATACTTTTAACAACTAATATGATTTTAAGTACTTCTTACAACAAATTATATTTGTTTTAAAAGCACTAGTACATAGTAATTGTGATCACTGGACATTTATTAAACTAAACAAACCAGTGGTGGCCTGCATTCCTATAGAATTTCCGCCTTAAAACATTAACAAAGAGCCTAACTCGGCAATATTCCAATTGTTGATACATAATCAAAATTGTACGTACTGCAAACTGCAACATTAACATTTATTTCTTATTGTTTATGTCTCAGAATTTATCATCTTTTTCAGCTTTATATCGTACCTCATGGTCTTGATTTAGGAATGATGAGGAGAATGGTCGTATTTTTATTAATAGAAAATAATAATAATTATTATCATTTCAATTATTAACTAATTATTCAATTAAATACTACACCTAGTAATTAATTACCACTTAAAATTTTTGCATTCATTGCTGGAATTTATTTAGAAGATGTAATAGAGAGTAAGTAGGTGAAGAAATTGCGTGCCTTACTGTGAACATAAGAAAAATTCTTGCGTGTTAATTAGGTTCACAATGAAAGTTGCTTTTTTCAACGGAACCTTATCAATAAAAAATTTGGTATGAGTATTTTTGACACAAAATCAGAATAAGATTTTTATTTGAGTTTACATGAACAGTTTTGCATGTTATTTCAAATGAACACGTCCTGAATTAATAGAAACGAGGTAATAGGTGCAATAGATATATCCAATACATTCTTTTTTCAAAGAGTAGTTAACTTGAGTTACGCTATCGTATGACAAAAATTAGTTTCGAAAGTTTCTTTTTTTCCAAATTTGTAGAGGCGCTCGTCCAGACCTGCTCTGCTTCCAACAAAATCTGAATAAAACCGTTTGCGTTCTCCATAATTTTATACGTGAACAAATTCTGTCCAAGGGCTCGAAATGTGGGAATATCAGAGCAGATTTGACGGTTTTATAAATCCGATAGTGAAATTAATATTACGATGCCAAGCCCTGGAATGGAGAGTAAGATTCGATTCCAGCGCATGTACCGAGACGCCACTAAATCCTGCCGAGAAATTTCATAAATGTGGTCTCAAATTTGGTTCGATCGCTGGATCGTGCTTCAGTCTAATCTACAAAAATGGTAGAGCTTTATTCAAATTGAACTGACGTTAAGAGTTGATTTCTCTACGGGTATGAGAATTTCATCTTCGTTCAAGCAAGGACGCTTGAGTTTCATTGCATCGACTTTCCATGACACACACCGACATCATTTTGAAATTATAAAAATTTAAATTTTACCAAGAGATTTAATTGAAGTAAGGAAGGTAAGCCGTCACTTCAATTACAGCCTATAGTTCTTTTGCTATGCGGTGAATTGGTAGCAAAGATCAACTTAACTCAACGACGATTCATGCAAATGTTTAGGATGAGTTTGACTGAGAGCATTCTTAATATTTTATGATGAAATAGCCGAACTATTTGCAGTTAAAACCGCGTAAAAAACCAAACAATGGATATGATTCTGATAAAAATTCTTTGAGAGTCAAGTGAGTTTGCTTCATAAGCACTGGAAGTAGATGGTTGAATTAAGCAATATAATGGCAAGTAGCAAATACAATGATAAAGTTGAAGCAAATGAAATGAAGAAGTTACGCATTTTTTTAAATCATTACTGTTATTAATTATTCCAGCCTTTTTTTTGAACCGACGATTGAGCTGGACTCTGTTGTGCGCTCAGACGAAGAACCTTTTCTTCCCTCCCAAGTTTTGAGGATTGAATTCATGACTTCGGATGACTCCATTACTGGTTCCGAAATAATGGGGCCAAATTGATATGAAATTTCTTGCTAGACTGATCGTATTGAAACTTCATTGCTCTACTTTTGAATGTTTGAC